>JAREIK010002185.1:43900-222085 GCA_029783825.1 Sapria himalayana | reverse complement strand
GTGATTCTTGTTGCCTGCTATAAAATTTTTCTAAGCCAAGTTGAAATCATAAGATATTCCCCTACATTTTGAGTAATAAGGGCATCTAGAATTGAAGCCTGAAATTAGGATCAGTAATGATTATGAGCTAATACATTTATAGTTCCTTTTGATTGGGAATGAGTTGGAGTCCCTGTCTCCTCACAGTAGTCCTAATATCAATAAGTTACGTCCCCAAATCACTATTATACTTTCCAATAGTCTTCATATCAGTCCATGGTTTATACTTATAGTAGTAGTTTCTCGGATAGCTAGTTCTTTTCTCAAATAAGTGAGTTGGCAAGACAGTGTCAGTTAGATTGATAATATAGAGAATTTGTATAGCTGAGTTCTGATCCAGCCATTGGGATCAATTCAGTTGAAGTGGTCCTTTGATTTGGGGTTAGTAGTAGTCCATAATATAGTTGGATCTTTTTCCTATGAGATACTGACTAGGAGGTGTAGGAGTCATTTTGAGGGTCTTGATTGATATTTACATTGTACCAGGATATAGACAATTACAAGATGGGGTTTTAATACTATGGAATTAGATTGTTTTCCCTTTTTCTTTTGATTAGGCTTCCCCTTTTGTTAGCTAGTGATATTCCCGCTCTTTCTTTACAAAATAGTTCCATTGTGAGTTTTGATCATTGAAAGGAAATATTATTTTCATAACCATTAACCAAAAACTTTCTTTGATTCTATAACAATAACAAAAGAATTCTACATAAGTAGAGTTTGTGTCAACTTCTGCATCTCTTTGGAATGTATTTTCTTCCTATTCAAGTGCCCATTTGGTTTGATAAGAGAAGAGAAGCAGAAAGTATCCCACTCTTAGAGTTTGTGTCAACTTCTGCATCTCTGACCACTTTGTGACTTCAGCCTCATTCTCTGTATTACAAAGCAATCCATATAGAGCACACCGACATAATAATAGTCAATTCAAGAATTAAAGAGAGGCATCTCGCTTTAGGATGCTTATTTGCCTCCTTCATCTTGATATTGTTATTTCTAGATGCATTCTAAATTCAGGGAAAATCATCTTAAACCCTAATTGGAACTTGTGTTGTACCATTTTGGAAGCTAATTTCACTTTCAAGTAAGCTAGTGAATAAGGAAGGTTATAATTAGATAACTGGTTAAGCTATCCCTAGCATTGTACAAATCAATCCCATGAGATCTTTATAAGAGAAAGTTTCAATTCAAGCAGAAGAAGAAGAAAAAACCTGGTTAGTTTAAGCCATTCTAAAAGTTCTTGATAGGTTAATGACCCACTAATCTTTCTTTCCTGCCTAGATCATTAAGCTATTTGTCATGCTTTCGCTAGTCATGTTCATGTCTTTGTTGTGTCATCCCTTCTTGCGATCAGTTGAGTTTGCCTTCCCAATGATCAGTCAGTCTATGAGTAGTAGCTATCATTATAGTAGCATGTTTGTCTAATGTCTATTTTAATAGGAAGTGTGACAAGCTACTAATGCTACAAACCAAGGAAGTTGGGATCAAAAGACAAAGAAGCTAAAAAGAAAGAATGTGTTGTGAGACTTTGAATCATATCATCCATGAATCAGATTGTGTGTGGCATAAACACTCTTACCCTTTTGACTTTTCTATTGATGTCTTGCCGGCATTACCGGTCTTAAGTATATTTAAGGTTGGGAACATAACAACTACACTTAAGTAGAGGAAGCTGATATGCCAACAATAGGGGAGACATATCTATTTTCGTATATAATAGAGACTTTGACTTTACTTCTTACTTTGGCAATAAAAAGAAGTTGCCGTGTTGGAGTAGAATAGACAAATTAGCTTTCAAAAGAGTTGATCTCGACCGATAGGTAAAGGGATGAAGTTCAAATGTGAGACTTACCGCATCCTCCTATCATTCTCACATCTCACATATTTTATTAATGCAGATTTAATTGTTGAAGTATAACATTCTTCTTCTTCACCACATTCATTATAATGCTGAATTTTTTCTTCATAAGTCAAATTACATCTTCTAAAGAGAGTGTAGATTCACCTTAGCAATTTTATTTTCTATTTTATTCTCCTGAGATTTAGGTTTCTACTATACCTATGAAGAATGCTTTGACCCCGACCCAAATGCTTCCTGAGACTCAACTTTGGAGCTAACTTAAGCATACCATCAAAAGAAATGATTCAGACAACTTTAGCAACACCAGGATAGTAGATAAGAGAACACTACTTCTTCCTCCATTGATCTTGACCTCGTGCTATTCCTTTAGGGCTAGGTTTGAACCACAAAATCCATTTACTTGGGTGTGTAATCACTCAAAAAAAAAGTTATTTCCTCTAGCCAAAAAGAACATTCCAACAACTACCTTTATTTTTGTCCTTCCTGAGCTCTGTAAAGCTAGGACATGCTAAGCAAATTAATTACCGCTCCATGGGCCCATAGAACTACGTGATAATAATTTCATAAACAAAATTAGATGGGATACTTAATAAATACAGCATCAAAGAATGAAAGTAGGCACCACCAATGCTACTCATACTCCAACTAGTACAACTAGAGCATTGAACTAATCACATGTTGATCCTGGATTGACTCAAGGACTAAGACCAACTTTTCTTCCAAAAATAAATTCAATTGCAAGAGAGCGTGAACAAGAAGTTAGGTTTTTTGATTAGCCAATTCCTACTGCATCAACAAAAAAAACTAGCATCTACAATAAGAAAATCTACACTAACCTACGAAGAGCTAGATTCGGTCAAATGGTTACCATGCTTAACACTTGTCTCTAATACTCAATGGCAAAAAAAAGATTAAGCTTGCTTGCATTTTTCTTCTTTTCTCATGTAGAACCATAACATAGTCTCAATCTAAGGAAAAGAGAGTTACATGAAGTGGCCTTTCTGCCAACTCAATCAAGCATGCAAGATGGATTCAATCTGAGCCCCTACTACTTACTACTATTACACAAGCAAGTGTAGAAGATGTTGATCTTTAGATCCATCTATGGTAGAGAAAGCTAGCCCTAGCTGTGATTCCACCTCAAGAATTTTTTGAACTAAAGCCTTCTTCCTCAACAACCTTCTCCTTTGGGGTTCTAGTTAGGTGATTGGACTTCTGCAAATGTTACTTTCCCTCTATAGTATTTTTATCAAACTTGGACTTTTTTACCACCGGCACCCATTGACCAACTAGTGGCACAAGTACTTTCACCTTTCATCTATGTCAGTATGGTTAATTTATTAATCATATCCCAATTTTTATATTAGTTACAAGATCAAAGCTTGCTTTGAAATCAAAAGGAATCAAAAAATCAAGATGAATTTAGCACTTAGTTTTGAATTTTGGATTATTTATAATAAAAAAGTACATTAAGCCTTTTTATTCTTACTACTCCAAGTATTGGATCATATCACTCTTTCTTTTTGCTAGCAAAAAGATGGAGTAAGCACACTACAGAAGACTAAGATGAAAGCTAGAACTCAAACTAGAAAGCTCAAACAAGGAAAACTTTGTTCTACACTAGGATCACTTAAGCTAAGCCGCATTGAAAAACAAATTCATTTCTATTGCTTTTTCCCAGCCTCTGTGTCATAAATCCTTTTAAGTTGATTTGGGTGGTGGGTGATTGAAACCCTTTCCCTCCTCTATCTACCATGCTAGAGCTATATTCATTCAAAGCATAAGCAAGGAAATAAGTGATCACATCTAAGGCCTTAACTAAAATAATATTGTATCCATGGTTGGACCAACTCCTAAATCTTATTAAAAAAATGAAACCTACACCTTCTTCTAGCTTCTTAAGCTAATCACCTTCCTGAGCCCTATTGTGCTATGCAATTCATAATTCTGTCATCCTAGAATCTTTACCTAATCAAAATTTTTTTCAATAGCCAAATCATGATTCTTTCAATTGAAAGTTTTTGTTTTTAACTATGATTCTTTCTTAGATTATTTATATTGATTCCAGAAAACCTAAGATAAGAATGGACTTAGATGTCAAGTTGTGGATATTTCATCTAATTGGTTTCTTTTCATTCAAAAGTTGTATAGGGTAGAAGGTCTTATCGAACATTGTAGGATGGTGCCTCGGCCTTTTTTCAACTAATCAAATAGAGGGTTTATTTGACTAAAGCTAAAGCCCTTTTTTACATCTTTGAACCTCATGGCCTGTAAAAAGCTTATTTTAAATTTAATCAAACATTTTAAGGAACTGGTCAGTCTCACATTGGTGCTTGTATTGGGTGCTATTCCACTTATTCCACTTCTCCTCACTCAGTTGTGTGAAAGTTATGGTCAAGCTCCAAGTCAGGGATGAAGGGGATAACTCAAAAAAGCACTTCTTTATCTTATCATTTACCTAAACCTAGGCATATGAGGATTTATCCCTTTGTTTTTAGTGAGAAATTTCTTTTTGATTCTTTTAGTGATTACTCAAATCAAGCCTGATGCTTAGTCAAGATTATTTCATTGGATTGATCTGCGGAGTAGTACTTTTTATGGACTTTACATGGAAACATGCTCGATTAAGGCTCAAAATTGATTATTATAGTCTTCTTTGAAAAAGATCATTTAGTTATGGAATGTGTTAAGGGCTCTTAACTTAAGGAAGAAAGATTTTCAATTCAAATACTCTATCAAGATTAAAAAAGAAGATGTAGGCTCTCCATGTAGTAAATCTTTCTATTCTAGTATGGCTGCATTCAGACTAGTATTCTTTGTTATGTCTTTTTATGTCATCTATCTTTAAAAAGTTTTAGCCTGGATTAGTTTTTTTTCTAGGCTAGTAAAATATTCTTAGAGCAAAAACTCTTTATATGTTGGCTAATTAGTGCCCGTACATTCAGTTGATCACCTTGAGCCAAGAAGCATATTTCTTTTGAGACTCTAGTTGTAGTTAGATTTTTTTTGGTTAATAGTAGTGGATCTTAGCCACCCAGACACTAGTTTAGGTGGCTGGTACCTATAGTACATACTGTGAGGTACGTACTCAATTGGATTTATTTTGAGGGCAAAGGAAAACCAACCTCTCTTTGTATCTGCTTTATGGTTGTTATTTAAAGTAGCCCAAGCTAAAATTTGAAAGTAAAGATCTCTCTTACCTACACATTCATCCTATATAATAGATGGATAGTAGGTATCAAAGGGAGTTTCTATTGATGACATATGTTGTTACTGTTTGAGGCCCATAAGTATTTAGGTGGTATATGCATTTGAAACTCTTTTTCCTTTCTGACACTTCATTTTGTTGCGGTGTGTAAGCATAGTATCATTAATGTATAATCTCATTAGATGAAATAAATCTCTTAAACTCAATATAAAAATATTCACCTATTGAATCAGATCTGAAGATCTTGATCAATAATTCAAACTTTTTTTCTACTTTGGTACTTAAAATTACTGAAGTTGATTCAAAGCTTTAGATTTGTGCCTTAGCATATCTACCGAGAATAATCATCTATTAAGGTAACATAATAGTTGTACCCAAAGAGAGGCGTGATAGGGGCTAGACCTTCTATACCACTATCTCAAAGCTAGACTTTTATTTTCTATTTTGAAATTATTTGACGGACAAACTTTAATTGAGTCATGGACTAGAGCAATTGGGACTTAGCTTGTCCTTTTTCTTTGTTGCTCCAAAGAAAATTCAACATTTACTCCTTCCTAAGCTCTACCTTAGGGTTTACCTTTGGTTGGTTTCTAGTGGAGAAAAAGTTTGATTTTAGGTGTTCTCTACCCTTCTCCTTCAGTTCTATAAATTTAGAAATATAATAGAGATTAACCCTTGAGGGAAGCATTACCCACTTTGGATAGATTGGATAGACTTAACTAAGGATTAGAAAAAACATAAATTAGAAACTAAAAAGATTGTCACACAAATTGAACTTAGCCACCCCAATCATTACTTTTTATTGGAATTGAAGTAAGCCTTAAGAGATGGCAAACAAGAAAGCCATGCCAGGGTCATGCTCGAGCTAGGAAAGAGAGCTGGCACAAAAGAAGCTCTCTCTGAGGTAAAGTAGGAACTAATAAGATGGTTATCACCTATAACCTGTGTTTCTAACATATTACTAATCTCTTTTACTAAGGCAAAAGATAAGAATAACTAAGAGAGATAAGAAGATTGCTCTATTCTTCTAAAAGTATAAGAAGATTGGTCACTCATGCAGTCAGGCCAGAGGAAATATTCTTTATTGAAGGCACACAAGTAGAATGAATTCATAACGTAAGCAAGTAAGAACTTTTAAATTGACTGCTTTTAGCCCCTGGGGGAAGTTAAACCCCTCTACACAAAAAAAATTTCACAAAACACTATTAATGTAAGGGCTCTACATTGATTGTATGGTTTGAAAGTGACAAATTCAAATTGATGATGGCATAAAATATTCTTTCATAATAGTGGTCTTGTAAGGAGAGCAGAAAAAACAACCATAATGGTCTGGCACATGAGGAGTACCAATAAAGCTGCAAAAAAGGGCATTCCTTTTGGGTATTAGTGATAAAATCATGAGAAAACACCCATTTAAAAGCATCCCCGAGATAGCAGTATTGATGCCTTATACTTCTATTTCTATTCTATATAGAATATCCCCTACCCAAAGATGGAAGGCAAAATCCTTTATTAAAAAATATTCCATCTCTGTGAACCAAAGTGAGCCAAAGCTGGTTAATGAACATTTGAGGTGAGGAAAAACCATTTTCTAACTAAAAACATGACCAAACCCATTAGCTACATTCTAAAAGTGCTTCTCAACCTCTCACCTTTTGGAAATCACTCAAGGAAGTTCTAACCAACAAAGCAAAGACAAAAATGCATTCCTTCATGGGATGCTTTTCTTGAACAAAAAATCACATAAAGAAGCTCTGACTTAAAGTCAGGCTATGTAGCCCAGGAAAGTTTAGGAAACACAAAATATTATAAAAACTGACACTATGTTGAGAAGAGAGAACTTCCTAATAGCACCAAGTAAAAGAGATGAGATTGTTTGCAATGTAGGGAAAAACAACTAGAATCTTAAAGCTGGCTTGACAAAGAATGGATGGCTTGGCTGACCATAATCAAGAAAATTCAAATCAGGAGGAATCATAATGACATGCTCATTCCACTTCAGCACCTTCATAATCATTTCTTCCTACTCATGCATGACATTATCCCACCATTTCTCTAAAAGATGATTCTTTATTCTTTTCAACCTCTGCAAGTAGCAAAACAATATAATGAAAACCCATATTCTTAAGCCATGATTAAACCAAAAAAATTCAAGAAAACATTTCATACCTCATATCATTGAATTGGAACTTTCTTCCTTGGTCAAATCCACTCCCAGACTAAGAAAAGTTATTGGCAGGTGAAGGTTTGGGATCTGACCATTTGAAACTCAAAGGTAGAGAAGGCAAACCAAAGGCTGAGGTAGACACTCTCATGGATGATCGAGTGGCTGGATTGTCAAGTCAAGCCCATCTATATACTTTGTCGAAGAACTAGGCTTTGTGTTCTGGGTTTCAACCAAGGTTCCAAGGCTAAGCTGAGGCAAAATGGTGGGTAACCCATGAAGGGTGAGATCTTCCTCTTTTTATTGAGAAAGGTAGATAGCTAGAAAATCTAATAGACCCCAGCATGCTTGTTGGCAATTTAGCATGCCCTCAAAGGCGTTCTAATGGGATCTTCAAAAGGATAGCTAGGAAAATGCCATTTTATCAATCATTTATAGGTAGTGAATGCGAACACTTTGATTTTTAATAGAGTTCTAGAACCTTCCTAAGAGTGTGGGGGCGATACTAGCAACTATTCCTTCAATTTTAGTGAGTGAAAATTTGTATTTAGCACCATAGAACACCCTGAGTAGAAAGTTAGTGAGGGGGCCTAAGTTGCCCGGTCATTTAAAAACATCGAACATCTCCGCCTCACCTTAGGCTAATGTAGTGGAAATAAGATTGGGCTATCTATTCTCTAGTAGAGCCCCATCCATGAATGAGGGAATGAATAACTATCTCGAGAATCCCATATTTAGCTAAGAGAGAGGAGATCAAGCATTCATGCTAACTAGTCTCTTCTTTCTTCTTATATGGCAGCTAGTTTTGATAAAATGAGCCTCCCTTTTATTTCTACCTCTCAATATGTATTCTAAGAAGATAGTAGTAAGTCACTTGTAGGTTTACGAATGGCTTCTTTGAGACTCTCTTTGCTCGAATCCAAGAACATAAGCACTAGGTCAGTCTAGTAATCCACTAAGGGGTATAGTCGGTGCTTTTCTGATTGCTTTTAAGCATTAGCTATCGATTTTCTCATGATAACAAGCTGAGCATCATCAAACACACACACCATTTACTTTACATTAAGGCATGGTTTGTCAATCAACTGACATTAGGTCAAGAGACAAAAATTAGAAATAATAGCATACTCGCATTTAAGTCAGAATCTCGCCTAACAAAGACTCACTTAATTGAAAGCTAAATAACAAAAGGACCCTTTCTTCCTTTTTTTTCTTAGCTCTTTTATTTGGTGAAAATGAAACAACTACTCTGTCTTAACAGATGATTCTTTATATTGGGATGAAGATGCTTTTGATGGGCTTTGTTTATGTTATGAAGCATAGGGACTATACTTTACATTATGAGTTAAGGTATGAGAGGAAATATGTGGGGATGTTGTATTCTTTAGTTCCTTAGGTTCTGATAAAATATATAAGAATTCAACCCTTCCATGTCAATACCTAGCTTTGAAGTTAAGACTAACTAGAAGTATATCAAAATTGGGATTCACTAGTGGGTCTTAACTTCATAGGCATGCCTAGATCTCCCCAAAAGTGGTAAAAATGTGATGATATAAATAACATTTTATTGCTAGAGTGAGTTATCCTTGCGTCTAAGGATCACAAATGGTAAAAAGTTGATCTTCACCTAGGATAGAAAATATTATAAATAAACCAAAGGCTTCCTCGACATATCAGTCTGGAGGGGATTTGTTGGACACTAGGCCTATGGTCCTACAACTGAAAGATGATAAACAACCTCTATGACAAGAACTGAGATGAATGAAATACAAATACAAAGAATACGTTTAATCCTAACATAGGTCTAAAAGAAAGTGTTCTAATTGAGTGAGGTAAGAAAACTAAATTGTTCCTTAATAAAGTTAAATCAAATAAAGGGTTGATTCTAAGAATGAAGCAAATAAGTGGTAGAAAAATTATGGCTAGAAAGTTACTCGACTTCTTACTCTTAGGCACATGGTTCTAAAGATAAAAGCTCAAAGTAGTACTAAAGATTAAGCTAAGGCTAAATTAGAATTCATCACCCATCCTCATCTCTTATATTAAGAAGCTAGTTCAGAACTGAAGGTTAATGGTTTTGTCTATTAGAATTAAAAGTTGATAGACTCAGATATCTTGAGTAAGGATATGGGATTTAAGAATACCTAGAGAGTGCATCCTATCCTTTTTTGGAAGAAATTTCAATCAATGATGTACATTGAAATGATATTGAAAATACTCAATTTTTCAGTTAAAGCTTGCTTGATACACCATGTGTAGCTAACAGTGTGATGGTTGAATGAATATCTCGTAGGTTTGTGTAAACACCTTTCTAGAGTAGAGAGAAGGTAAACATAGCATTGATAACAAGGAAGTGGTAACTCAGAAGAGAGAGAGCTTCATAATCTTTCTTTTTCTCGATGGTAATTGAATAGCCCTTGCCCTTCCTCGATTTCTTAAAAATTTCATCTAGTAAGGGCACCTATATTACCCCTTGGCTTGGGCTATCAGAGGTTCACTTCAATTTTAATTCCTCCAAATCTTCACCTCCAAAACTTGAACTTCCTTTCCCACCACTTTATAATTGGAGAAAACCAAGGTTTTTTAATGAGCAACTCAAAATTCACTTTTTGCACTAGTAAGTCCTCAAACTACTCAGCTTTAAAAAAGTATGTTGCACTAGCATTCAATGCATTAACTATGGTAGTTCCAATATAAATAGCTAGATTTTTGAGCTACGTCCTCCAACTGGGGATACCTTTTTCTTATATAAATAGGCTATATGCCTATAGAAGTACTTTAGTTCTCACTAATTCTTCTTCAATTGTAGAATCTTCCTACACCACAAACTGGCAACAAAACCATGCACTCTAAATTGGGCAATCTTGAGGGTTTCATAGAGAAACTCTCTGACAAGTTTTCACAAATATTTCTGAAACACTTTGGTAAGCACCATGTAAGAGATGATTTATAAGATTTATTTAGGCAGTTAAATAGTTCCCCTTATTCTTTATTCTATAGGGTCAGTGCACTGAATACTTGTCAATTCTAGGACTCATAGCACCCTAATAATATGAGTCACACAACCCCTAGACCAACTATTAGGTTTCTCCTTGGTGGTGACCTCCTTCCAACCTTAGATCCTAGGGTTGATGATGGTGATCATTTTCATGAGGACCAATCCATATAGTTCCAGTCAAACCCTATGATAGAGTTCCAAATATACACATCTGGCATTCACCACAACCTCCTAGGTATGGTCATGAGAATTTAGGAGACATTACTGTAAGAGTCAAAGTTGATCCCCTTGAATATGATGAAAAGTTGGACCTTACTATCATATCTTCACAGATTGATTGGATAACATGGAGGACTATTTTGATTGGTATGGCATGTCTGACATAGGGTAGTTTTATTTTTCCAAGACAAAGTTAATAGGATCAACCAAGAAAAATTGGCATAGTGTCCAATGCAAGCAAAATAGGGCATCTAGGTGAACCACCCATCACTAAGTGGGTAGTCATGAAGCAGAAGTGGAAGGAAAGATACCTTCCCACCTATGATAAAAGAGAATCAGTTGAATAGTTGTTAAATCTTAGGCAATCGACATCAAATGTATCTAACTATTTGGCTCAATTTGAAGAGCATGTGCTAAGGTATGAAATTGATTAAGATCTATTCATCAGTAGGTTTGTCAATGGTCTAAAGGTGGACATTAAGAGGAAGGTTATACTTTACAATCCTTAATTATTTAAGAAGAATTATCGAGTGTAGTCTAGTGCTTCTTTGAGTGATATTAGCCCTAGTCAATGATATCTGACACCAATTAAGTTACCATAGCCCTAGTCTTTTATAAAAAACAAGGATTGATTTTCTCACCAAAAGAAGATAAAAATAAAATATGGTGATGGTTTTCTAGTCGAGCGAAGTTCATCCATGGTCAATAAATATGGTTGCTCTAACTACTTTTCCTATTAGATCAGTGGGTAACTATCATCATCAAGGAGGCCAATCTATACTTTCTACAAGTCAATAGCTAACTAAGACCCCTATAGCTAACTTTTCTTTGGGGCCTCCTTAGAAAAGTAAAAAGATTGGAACTGAAGGCTAGGGCTCTTTCCCAATCACCAAAGATCAATTCAAAACAAGTTAATAGGATATAACATTTTAGCTTGTCCGCCTTGATGTCCAAGGTGGAAGGGTAGTCAACCGAGATCAGAAAGCAAAGCCATCACTTCTAATTATTCTAGTGGTTAAGAATTTGAACTAGCTCAGCTCCCTTTTTATTGGTCGAGTAGCTTTCCATGGTCTGAGGCTTCCAAGTTTATTGTAAATAAAATATGAAATAATAACGGATGATGTCTTGTGAGCCTTGCTTCCATGATTGGCAGATCAGCTTACAATTGCTGACTATACCCCTACTCTTTCTATCATACCTACTCTTTATATTAGTAAGTTTTGGTGCCTAGAGGCTAGGCTTTCCCCTTTTATTCAAGAAGTTACAGTCCTTCATTTCATCTCTTTAGGCTAGTAACCTGACTCAAAAGTAACTAACCTTTCTGAAGGTCCTTTCTTTGGTAGTTATTTCCAAGTTGAGAAGTGCCTTTCGAAAGTCCTTTTCTTTGACTTTTAGCTCTTTTTCTTGATTGAGATGATAGAGTGAATCTAGAGTAAGAAGTATCCTTGGAAGCTTGAACTAGAATATGGATAGGAACCGAGAAATAATAAAGCAAGGGTAGGACCTAGGGCAAGATTTAGTTAGCTAGATTTTTTGATAGCTCCTTGACTTAGCTTGGCTGAAGGAAAAATCATAAAAATTCTTGAACATTGGTAGATATACACCAAAAAAATTCTCAATGTCTATAACTACCAAAAATGTTGCTAACTTTTTTTTTTGTGTCAAAATTGTAAGAACAGTGATCTTCAAATGTCAAATATTCAATTCGAGCTAAAATGGATGCTCAAATGTCAGAAAGGGTCTTAGAATAGGAAAAAGAAGCATCAACTACTTGACAAGATGGCAAGAGAGAGGATTGAATATCATGATGGACTAGTGACATCTGATTAATGAGATAGGAATAAAAACATTTGCTTCTTTCTAGAACATACTAAAGGAAGCCTTACCTTGAAAGCTTGGTCCTGGTCCATTGAATTGAATGAGTTTAAGTACCTTTATCATTAGTCTAATCTTTTTTATTTCCTGAATAAGAGAGATTGGTTGTTTTGCTATCTTTTAAAAGAGGGGTAGGTGCTCATTCGTGAAAAGATAAGACCTTCCATTTTTATTTAATTTAGAGTCAACACCCTAAATGTTGGGTTAACTTCCATGAAAAGAAACTTTTATATCGGGTAAGGAAAAAAGTTAGAATAGCCCGAGGCCGAGCCTTAATCAAGACCTATTAGGAGGAAGAAGCATGCTGGCCATCAAGTTTTTCTTGCTCTTAATTGCTAGCTTTATTAAGAACTTGTTTTGGGGTATTCATTTATTAATAGAATTATACTCTTTTTCATCAGCCTTAAGTTTAATTTGAGGATTCTTACCTAGCTCGATGACCCCTCTATGAAGCTCTAGTCATTTCTTCTTACAATACAGATAGGTCCGTGTCTCTAACCTCTCTTGCCTACCTATATTTAAATCATATGTACATTAGCTACTTCACTTCTATCTTATATAGTAGACCACGTAGATGACTGAAGAGCAGACATCTTTCCAACATACAAAGGAAGTTTCATTTGAACAAAGATATGTTAAAATTAGCTCTTGGGAAAGATAGAAGGTCAGGGCTTGAGACCCATAATACAACCTATCCAACCCTAATTCTTGCTTACTAATATGCTTATGAACCCAACAAGGCATAACATACAAGAGGTAGGGCTCAAAGGAAGAAGTTTCATACAGATTGAGTAAAGATTCTTACCATTATAGATTCAAGATTCTTGGTTGGATCGATTGATTATATCGATGGCCAGAAAGGTGTTGGGAAATAATGAAAAGAAATAAAAAGATTGATGAAGAGAGGACAGGAATGAACCAAGCATAAATGAGAAATTGTGTGAAAGTTATTCCAAACAAGCAAGGGATGAGTTGCACGAAAGAACTTGTTTGATAAAGGAGCCCATTCAAGGTTCGGGCCCCTATATAAAATAAAGGGTTTTATCCTTTTCTTGCTCATTAGCACTTTACTAATCTAATAAAAAAAGGGGCAGCTAGTTGTAGCATGCTAGCACCCCTATAAAGCACTTCCGTGAGACTCCATCCAAATCCACAACTCATTGGTTGGTGTTCCATTCTTTTTATTGAGACTGCCTTCAATTCCATTCTTTTCCACAGAAGGAAATGAAAGAAGCCTTCAGCATCATAAAAGGAATCTGATGATTTTTAAGCCTTGGCATAAGAAGAAAAAAGAAATGGTAGGCTAAACAATCTGAACCTGTAACATCAGATAGGTAGGCACACTAATCTTAATTAGGAAAAAGTTCTAACGTCTCTCCTCTTGTATAGCTGGTACATGTTCTTTCCTTTCTAAGAGGCCTAATTGCTTGCTAAAAAAAGTAATTCAACTTTTGGCTTGTAGCCTAAATCATTAAACAGATAAATGGGCTACTAAAGGCATAAAGGCTCTACTTATTAACGTTTAGCTTTCTAGTAGCATGGTGGGTAGGCATATGTCTTTTCGACCTTAAAGTCTTAAATTTATTTGTTCATATTATTCCATTTAACTTTAGCTCTAAGCCATCTTATCTATGAAGACAATAACAAGATGCTAAAAGCCCACCTTTGATCTAGCAAGTATGTGAAGGTGAGAATATATTCAAGTGATCAAGTGGCGGCTAATGCTCGGCTTGGTGCTGAATTCTGATCGGTGCCTGCTCGGCTGCTTGGAATTGACCTGGTTGGGGGCCTTACTAAATTATCATCAAATCTTTCAGTAGTCCCCAGCTATCGGTTTCATGTCACTACATCTCAACATCTTGAATAATATATAGGCATTAGTTTGGTTCGAGATCGAAAACCCAAAGTAGAGATAGAGGCAAAGGTTGCAGCAGAAGAGAGAGATAGCTCCATACCTGATTTGAGAACCAGGTAACCTAGCATCCTCACCCAGTTAGCACAAATGTCCAAGAAGAAGAGGGCCAAAGATAAAAGTTAGCTTTTTCATCCGCGAATGATTATTCGAAGGGCAAGTAAAGGGTTCCGATATCCAGAGAAAAGGGATATGCCAAAGCACTCCTCTTCATCCTAGATTAGAGAAAAAGATCATTGGTCATGGGCATAATCTAAGGTAGATAAAATACCCTCTTTCACTTTGAGATCATGCTCATGGCAGAAGAGGTGGTCAAAAGACCCTAGCTTCATGCAAGGGCTCAACCACGGAAGAGAAAGAATCATAGGGCCAAGATGGAAAGTAAGGGTCAGTGATCAAAGGGAAAGGGAGGATCAAATGAGCGATTCGAAAGATAGATGGATAGACTCACTGGTTTATAAAGAATGATTTACCTAGCTCAGGAAAAAAAAATTGGATAGTGAGCACTAAGCTAGCTAGTTAAGTAAGTAAAGACTTTGCCGGCAAAGAGATTAATAAAAGAATCTGGCCTATGAAAAAAGGTGATCAAACAAGAAAGTCCTTCCTAGCCTAGTGGAAGCAAATTCAGCAACTACATGGTATGGAAAACTACCTTACAAAGATACTACTTCTACCTACCTTGCCTTGGAAGATCAATTGAAAGAGTAGATGGAAGAGTTCAAAACTGATAACTAACAAGCTTACCAAAATAAGAAGGAGGTGATGGCATTGTTTTCAGATTGTTCCCTAACTAATGGAATTTTTGTTGAACCTATTTCTCCTCTACTTGTACTTCAATTCAAACTAGCACTTCATTCCTTTCCTATTTCTTTGATGCAATAGATGACTTTGTCAAGTCACTAAAAAGTAGCCTCTCTCCTTACTACAAGTGAGAAAGAGCCTTCAACATATGATGAAATCAAGTTTGAGTATCTACTACTATACTACTAAAGGTATGGTACCATATACTGACTTAGTAGTAGAGGTTTGATCATTTACAATAGAAAGCTCATAAAAGAATCCCTGACATGCATTTCTATTCTAGTGCCTAGTCATACAATCTCGATATGAGCCTATTTTCCAATCCATTGAGTACTCTTTGGGGAAGGGTCTTTTTGGATGGAAAGATGTCTTATCCATCTTACTTGAAAATGGGTAATACTCGAGAATGTCTGACTTCGTTCCCAATTAGCACTTCTATACTGTAGTCTATAGAAAGGAGAAGAACACGCAATAGTTAAAGCACCTAATGGAAACTTGAGAGGCATCTTAAGGATGTAGTGGTTCTAGCTATGTAGTTAATGATTTAATTCAAGGGGGTAAAGTAAAGTAAAGAAAAAAAAGAAAAATCATTTAAGTCTACTGGTTCTAGCTCTGTAAATGTCATAGTAAGCTTGTTATGATGGTCAAACTAATAAGTTAGTGATTTCAATTATAACCTTGGTGCTATTGTATGAGATATTTAATTTTTAGTGATTATAGGCTAAGAATCCAAGCTAGAAGAGATATGAGACAAAACAAATGAATAGTCAAAGTCAACCTTATAGGAGGCTGTGCAGCAATGTGCACTCAAGGAAAACTAGTATTCCAACTAATCACTTGTGAGAATAAGTCAAGTTAGAAGAAAGGGTAAGTGATGTTTCTTTGGCTTTGGCATGTATGAACACGCATATGCCAAACGTGAATACCCCCCCCCCCCCCATCCCAGCAGATTGGGTCTCTCGACCAAGTTGTATGCATGTTTGTGGTATTTATTTTACTCAAGATTGGGTCTCTCTACCATGTGTTATGCTCGTGGCTTCTGGTGGTATTCACATTTTGCATATGCCTGCTCTGACTGAGATCTTTGGAGATGATTCCATACTACAGCTTGATGGAACAACTATAAGACACCCTTGGAGAAATGAACTAGGTATCGTAGCTAATCGAGTAGCTCAAGAAGCAAGTGTACAAGCTCATGAGGGTGCTTGTAGTGCTTGTGATGGTAATTAATTTATCCATGAAGCCAGCAAATGGAGTCCTTAACTAGCTGCTACTTGTGAAGTATGGAAGGAAATAAAATTTGAATTCTCACTTATTGACAAAGGAGAATAATCCATAAATTACATTATAAAGTATTTACCATTCATTTTCTTAATTGAATTGAAATGAAAATAGGCCCAACTCATAGAAATAGGAAGGACAAGAGAGAACTACCTTAATGCGAGTTAGGTTCCTTTATTGCATTCTCAATTGAGAAAAAGAATGCCAACCAACTGTCCTATCGTGGAGGGGCCAAAAAAGGTGAGCGAAACTTATGATGATAGGGCAATATGGCTTTTTGGCTTAGTGGTATCTTGTGGTATAAGCAAACCATTGGTAGAAATATTGGTAAGGTTTATAATTATGCTAGTATGATTATTTCAACCAGATATAACTTCTAGAAACTACTGTCCACATATACCATCAGAGGCCACGTGGAAATCAATGGTTCCATAATAATAAAGTCATGTGTTTTTATTTGCAACCAAGTATCCATCACAATAAGATAGGTCATCTGAGACAAAACACTAGTGAAAACCCAATAGTTTGTATGGTGCACACACATGTGTACTATATAGCATATTTCCAAAAATGAAGTTGAACCTTACCGAGAGAGCAGAGAAAGAAAGTCAAAGAGCCCTTGCAGGGAGAGTTGAGGGGAAAGAAAGTGAGCTCACTACGAAAAAATTTTGAAGTTCACTAACTTGAGAATTAGAAGTACGCACACCAATGAAGTCAGATGTTCTCCTCTCTATGGCAATTGGTTCCATCCTCGCCATTAGGTTACTCAAACCTAATCACTCTGGGCCACTAACTGATGGTTGATAAAAAATATCTTTTCTGGTAGTCATCCTTCTTGTTCCGTTTTGAAAGAAAAAATATAGTCTTTTCACATGAAATAAAGGCACAAGTGCCAGGTTGGATTGAATCTAGCTCACTAGGCTAGCCCTAGTTGTTCTCGCTCCTCACTGTATGACATGTAAGTCACTAAATTGTAGTCTCTCTCACTCAGCTCTTGACGAGCAAGGATGGGCCTAGCTAGCCTTTCAACAACTTGTGAGTGAACCCCACTACAACATTATTCTTTTTGACTCGACTTTCTACTCACATAGCATCCCATAATATGACTAAGAACCACTTTTAGATGCATGATTCTACCAAATCAACCTTTTCAATGATAGATGGATTGATTGTGAAAGTGCCTCCAACTCTTTTCTGCTATTGAACAACCCCTTCACCATGGATCCATGGATGGGAGGCATTCACTAATCTGAAACTACTTAAATTACCACTTTGAAGTAGGGTATTCACAAAGATTAATTACATAGATTTGGGAATGTTAACTTCATTGAATTTCTATTTTTTTATGTTATTTTCTGATCGACTAATTTTAGCTGATGGAACAAGAAGCCATGCCCTACCAATGAATAAATTTAATTTGTTTTGAGTCAAAAAAATGAATTTGGTGGGTTTCTAGCCAGAGGCAGAATCATTGATGAAAAGTAGAAAAGAATCTCGAATGCTATGATCGCCACCACTCTCCAATATCAGTCCCGAGCTTATAGTCGACAAATGTTTTTGGTGTACAAAACATTTATTATTGGGTTGAAGAAACCATCGAGAAGGAACATAGATTGTGCATTCAATTGGTTGGGTCTGAGCCCCCTCTCCCTAACCACATGCACAAATCTTCTTTGTTCATTCATATTCTTTTTTTGGTATATTCTATAGTGGAATCCGTACATTCCAACCAAAGATTCATAGAACGGACCGGGTTCTATGCCTAGAGTTTTACCACCTCTCTAGGAAGGCACTGGCTTTTCCTGCACTAGAGGGTACCATGTGCACATAGCCTGATGACCTTCCCATCAGTTAGGCTTTTTGTGATTCATACCAATAAATGACATTAACAATTACAAGTTATAGTTGACCATACTCAGCATGAGACAAAAATGGTAATATCAAAAAATATAGTTGACCGTACTCAGCATGCAACAAGAAATAACACCAAATATAATAAGAGTTAGCTGACCATGCTCAACATAAATATTCATCAGGACACATGATTTGTGGCATATGATAAATTCAATTCAATGAATGCTCAATAATAAGTATTTTAATTATGCTATAAAGGATACATCCTAATCATGCTATAAAGGACCATGGTTAGGATATGCTCAATGATGATAACCACCTTATATGCAAATAGGATTAGTGATTATTACACAACAATATAAATTTCATTATATATATGAACTCAATATCATTCAAACTATTTGAACATATATCATATTAATTAGGTGGAAAAATCCAAGGATTTAAGATTCATACTCAAATTCCTAATTATCTCACTATGCAGATATCAAACTACTGATATAATCTCAATGGGATTAATATCTAGATGAAAGTCATGTATACTACTTGAATAACTCGTATACTTGTAGATCTTTGTTAATGAGATATCCTCATAAATTAGTTTTTGGTGTCATAAACAAAGATTATTTAGTTAATTAGTCAATATGAGTAAACATGATTATCCGTAAGAAATAATAAATTTTTTTAGTAGTTTAAATTGTGCTAATTTTGATAAATTTTTCCAAATCTAATAGATAGTTTTTTTATCTTGTTTGAAAAGTAGATTGTTGTATTTTATTTTTTTTTCTTGTCTCTTTTCTTATTTTTTTAGTCACCTTTTATTAAAAAAAAACTTTTGAGAGTATGCTAACTTCTACTTAACCTATAAATTTTGAGGATTAAAAGAGTAATTTTATAAAAATAGTTGATAAATAGTTTATGGAGGGGACTAATAGTAATAGAGACTCCTAAGATAGCAATGAGTAAGTTGTCTAATAGATCATCCACTACTACATAGTGAGAGCTTATTGGCAGCCCATGATGATGAATAATTATTCAGATATTTGAATGCAACTATTGGAAGCAAACTATTTTGAAAAGAATTTGAATATAAATAGTAATGGCTTAGTAGTACCAATATAGTGGAAAAATATTTGATGATATTAATGGACATGTCACAATATTTTGGAGCTATGTGACATGTTAAAGATGAATAAAGTTAGCCTCGATGTGATAAGGATGCATCTATTTCTTTTCCATTTAAGGGATAAACCATAGATTATAGATGAACTTGTGTGAGTCTTTCTCACCAAGTTTTTTCACCACAAATCACTTCTTAGTTATAGAGTAAGATAAGACAATTTTGTTAGGATAAGTAGGAGACATTATATGATACTTGAGATCATTTTAAAAATTTATTGAGATTGGTACCCTCAACATGGATTTGAATTATAGTTCCAAGCCCAAACATTCTATAATGGGCTAAATTATATGATGAAGTACAAGGTTAATACAGTCATGAGTAATTCAATTATGAATAAATTACCTAAAAAGACATTACTTATTTGAAGAGCTAGCGAAGAACAACTACTAAACTCTAATCAAATATTTATTTGGGAGAAGACAAGTTGACTTATTGGAGTTGGATAAGTTTACCCCAATTAAGGTGAAAATGGAGGATCTCCTAATGAAGCTTGGAACCCAAGAAAAAAAGAGAAGAGGATTGAGAGAAATTATCATTTTGAATCAACACCATATGGTGAACTTAGATCCTATTCATGAAATGGAGAAATTAAATAGAATCCAAATAAAAGGGTATGTATTTCCACCTAGTAATAATGTCTTAACACATTAGTATCTGAACATGAGAAATCACAAAAATTTTTTTATGGAGGCTATGGGAATAAACTGTAAAATATTGGATAAGATTTAAGAAACTTTGGAAATAATATAGTGAGTTATAATAATTAAGGAGGATCAAGTTTTAAATGTTAACTTTCAAGGAGATAAGAGAATTCAAATGTAGAAGAAAGCATGAATATCATGTTAAGACAATTGAGAAAGAGAAACAAAAAAAAATAAGACAATCAGATGGAAAAGATTGAAGCAAGATCGATTCACACAAGTAAGGAAATGAAAAATATAGAAAATTAAATTGGACAATTAGCATTAATAATGAAAGAAGAATAAATAAAATAACTATCAAGTAATTGTTATACAAATCCAAATAATTGCTCAACAATATCACTTTGATGCAGAAAAGGTTAGAGGGGAAACAAAGTGAGCAATAGTATTCTAGAAATTATGGAGTTGATAGTATCACAACTTCACAAAAGTCATAGCTCTCACTAAGAATTTTCCAAAATTTATGACTTCCATTGAAAATGTTTTCAAATATGAAAGCTATATTGCTAGGGAACCATACAAAACCACAAAATCAATAGAAGTGCAAGCCCACCGATTACCCTCCATTGTAAATGAAGAAAGAAAAGAAATAGAGAGAATGAAGGTACCTTAAAGCTATTAAGATAAGGAAGAATCAAGATGAATCTAAGGATAAGTTTCAAATAAATTTTTCATTTTCACAATATTTTAGGAATGAAAAATTGAATGAACATCTTGATAAAATTCTCAATATATTCTAGAAACTAAATGTCAATAAAATATATTATTACTAAAGCTCTAGCCCAAATGACAAACTATATGATGTTTTTGAAAAATGTTGTTGACAGTAAAAGGATGTTAGAGATATATGGAACCATGAAGATAAACATAAAGTACATAGCAATTATTTAAATAATACTTCTAAAAAATTGAATGATCCTATAATTTTTACTATGCATTATACCATTAGAGACTAGATATTTTGAAAGGTTTTATGAGACTTGTGATCAAGTGTCGATTTGATGCCCTTGTTGATTGCACAAAAGTTGAATCTCAAAAAAATTACTCCTATATTTCTCTCACTTTAAATGATCAATCATATTATTAAGCACCTGAATGAGATTATTGAAGATGTTTTGGTTAAGATTAGTATTCTATTTTTCTAATTATCATTGTTGTATTGAATATGAAGAAAGATAATTATACACTGTTAATTTTGGGATAACCATTTTTAGCCAAAAGAGAAGCCCTAATTGATGCAAAGAAATGGGAGCTTACTTTATGTGCTGGTGATGAGTAATTAATATTTAATATTTACTAAGGCTTGTGGGGTCTAGATGATGAAGAGACAATATGTTGGAGAGTTGATAATCTCATTCATATGAAAATGCAACCATAGTGAACTTTTGATGAAAGAATGTTGTAGAAGACTATTGATTGTATGAATATGAAGGAGATGATATGGAAGAATAATTTTGGATCTGTGAGAGTGATGATGATGATGAGAAAGATGAGGAAAATCTATTTTGGAGTTATAAAATTGAGAAAAATGAAGAAGATGATTGCTATGAGGTCAAAATATTTTTTGAAGCCATGACCTCGAAGGAATCTAATATGGACAACTTTAAAAATGTTGAGAGAACAAGTGAGGAAGATAAGGTTGAGATAAAAATTTTGAAGGATTCAACCAAAGATAAAGGTGTAGTGTGCACAACACCATGAATTTGGTGTGACATAATAAAACTACCTATCAGAAGCTCAATGACAACTAATTCTATCCATAACACCAAGACTTTGGGGTTACAAAATGAAATTGGCCAAAAAAAAATAAAAGATAAAGCCACAATTTTGCTGGGTGCTATGATTTTAAAGATACAAGAAGAAATATATTGGCTAGCATCGAAGAAGTTGTGACATTCTCTAGAGTCATGATATTCAAAGAATAAAATGACAAAGAAGGAAGTATAACTAAAGTAATACTGGTGAAAGAATAGAAAAAGATTCATGAAGTAAAATAGTACACTACAAAACTAGCATGGACTATAGAAATCACTAATAAAGGCAAGGAGGTATTGATGATTTAGATATAAATATTAAATGTAATATTACTTGGCATGCAACCCAAAAAAAAATTTTTCATATGTCATGTAATAAATATTATTATCCATAACATGAATACATGCAAATTTTGCACATGAGCTCTTCCATTATTTTGAGATACAACGATTCTCTAACCTAGTCATAGAAAAAAAATATTTTTTTGAAATGAAGCAGAGTTTATTTTTTTTTGAGGGTGAAGTTATTGCTAGGGACGAGCAATAATGAAAGAGCTTGTAGCTCAAGTTACAAACCCTTGTAACTTGAGTATTTTTTGGTGTTATTAGATGATGTATAAGCATGAAAATATGATATAATTGGATCGATTTCATGACTTTTGTTAGAATTTCTTATCTCTCGATAGTGATTAAGCAAAGTTATTAAATTGCACAGAAATATAAATAATGCACACCACAACAATCAAACACCAATTTTAACGTGGTTGGCTAGTCGTTCAACGTGACTAATTATGTTCACCAGAAAAGTACTTAGTTCTTACATATTAATAACCAAATATCACAGTACAAAATCAGAGAGAGAGAGAGAGAGAGACAAAAAACATAGCATGCTAAACAAATTATGCATACAATAAATTTATAGGAAAAACAAATAGGTTTCTATAAATAGAACGAGTCAGATCAATAGTGGACTGGGTCATGCTCCAAAAATTTCTCTAGCCTACTGACCAGACCCCCACTATTATCCGTGTGCCACCTGACCAATCTCTCAGCATATCAGTACCTGCACCTTTAAATAAAATAGATAAATAAGAAAATAAATAGTTAAATAGAAAACAAAACAAATTATATACTACAACTTTGAAGTTTTGATATATTTTGATGAATAATCATGAAATCAATGTCTTTTTGTAGATATTTAACTTCTTGATAATTTTTGGGACATCAAGAAATTTTGATATTCATCCTTAGTTACAAATCTATGTAATTAGTCATGGTAATTTTTGTATGTCATAACTCTACCACCTCATTAGCATAAATTTAACTATGTAATATATTCTTTGTGATGGTGATATTATCATGAAGTTGAATCCATTTTAATACATAATATTTAAATAGCAAGAATATTAATTTTACATTGTAATAATTAAGTAACCCACTTGTGCTTAAAGTTATAGCTATTTCTTAGCACTATGACTTTATCTTTAATAACTCTTTATAGTCTTAACTTGGGGTCATGACCTTTTCATAAAGCCATGACTTTTGGGCTATAAAAAGTTACAAAGTCAAAGCTACTCAGACCAAAGTTATGATAATTATTTAGTGTCATGACTTTTAGACACAAAATGTTATAGAGGGTATTTACTTGAGTATGATCTTTCTCCAGGGTTTCAACAGTTATAATCAAGGCAAGGCAAAGCCATGATTTTTATGTTTGGGCTAATTGTCAATGTCATGGCTATTCTCAGCATCACAATCATATAATGCCAAGAGAGACCATTCTTTGTATCATGGCCATTCTCACTGTCATAGCCATATTATAAATATGAGAGGGTATTCCCAATATTATGGTTATTTCTAGCATAATAGTTGTATGATGAATGAAAAAAACTAATACTAAAGCCATGGCCATTCTTAGCATTGTGGTCATATAATAAATATGAAAAGACAATCCTAAATCTATAGTTATTTCTAGTGTTATGCCCATATGATAAATGAGAAAGACTAATGTCAAAGTTATCATTATTTCCAACTCTACAACTTTGTGTTACAAAGAAAATATGTCGAATTCAAAGATACTTCCCTATGATGTGACATCATGTTACAGGAAAGATTAAATACATTCCAAAGTCATGACCACTTTTTAAAGTTGTGACCTCGAGCTCAAGAGATGAAAGCCAAAGTATGGCATCTTTCCTAATTTGTAACTTTCTACTATATAAGGGTGATTTTCACACTCACTAGGAATTCCACAAGTAAGTAATGGATGCTAGACATAAGCTAAACCCTAGAGTTTGAGGCATAACTTTCAAACCCTACTCTCTCGGGTAGATTCAAGAAAATTGATCAAAATAATGTATCTAAGGTTTGTATATTTTTCTTATGTAATATATAAATGGTTTTGATTTAAATAAATATTTTGATTTATGTTGTGAAATGAAAAATAATAGATATAGTTATTAAATAAAACTTGAATTAAAGATTTGACTATTGGTAAATTGGTACATATTATCATGATTGATAGTGATAAATAAATCACAAGGCTCACTCAAGCATATGATTTGAAGTGATAGTCCTTTCAACTATGATGCATAAGACAAACCTATACAATAGAACTCAAAATTTAGGTATCTTAATCATTGTGAATATGACACTTCCAAAGCCAAATGCATGAATTATTTTACATATTAAGCTAGTATACATATCTTTAAAAAATTAGTTCTCGATTGAGGTAGATATTTTATAGTATACTCTCCTAAAGATTCTACCTTTAGAGTATGAGTCATATCATTGCCATGAAAGATGATGATAAGTAATTCATAGGAACTACATATGAAAAATTACTACATATGGTACATGTCGATGAAACTTGAGTGAAGCATATATTAAGTATGCAAGTATGATGCTTATAAAGTCAAAATTATGTATACTTATTAATAAATTAGTTTTTTATTTTTATGACATAAAAGGCAAGAGAATGAGAATATACATACAAAATAAGTATCAAGGAAAGTTAATTAGTTACCTAAAAGGTATGAGCTTATAAAACTCTTGAGTAAAGATTATTTGTTATCTCAGTGTTAAAGTATCAAAGAGACAGCAACAAGGGGACCATCATTAAAATGGCCTCAATAGTGATAACCACCTTTTATGCTATTAGGGAAATAGGTCATTGATAATAATTCAACCATCATTCTATGTCCAAATCTAATATCATTCTAACTATTTGAACTTGTATCACATAAATTAAGTGGACAAATCATATGATTTAAGATTCATACTAAAATCCTTAATTTCTAGTTGAACGAGAGACTCTCACCCAATAAGGATTTGATACTTTATCTAATCTTAAAAATTATGTATCATAATAAAGTAGAAATAAATTTATAGCATAATTACCAAAAAATTATCTGGTTTCATTAGTCAATTTTAGTTGATATGACTATCCTTAAAAAGATAGTTACATTTTTAATAATTTGATATCAATATCTTAATTTTATGACTCAATTTCCATCAATTAACTTATATTACTTATTTATATCTTTTTTTTGTATTTTATTTATTTTTTAGCAACCAATCAATAAAGTGAAGCTTTGGGAATGAGCTAACACCTCAAGACCCAAAAAAAAGAAAATCAAAAAGCAAAAAATTTTAAAAGTAGAAGATGAACATGTACAACCTAATGTATCTACAAGATAAATTCATTTTTGACCAAGGAATGATTTCTATCTGATACCCTATGGAAACCCAAGATGGTTTAGTTATCAGAATATGGTGAGCTATGGAGATATAAAATATGAAAAACATGAAGAGAGACTCACTAGAATGGTGTCAAGTAGATATCTATTCTAGGGTTCAAAGATATTATTAGTATATTACTTATGGAGACCAAATGAAGCATTGACATGGAATATTAGTATTGCAAAATAATTGGGTGAGTCGGATTCATCTTATACCAATGAAGAGATGATTTATGATTAACAAAATTACAAATGATGAAAATATTATCACATGTGCAACAACCAAATGGTGATAATATGTTGATTATTAGAAATTGAATAAAGGAAGAAAAAATTATCATTATCCACTTTCATTCATGGGCTAGATATTATATATAATTTCATCCTATTCATTTTATTATTTTATGGATGGATATTCAAGATATGATTAGATTCTCATTGACTTGGTAAATCAAGAAAAAATGATATTTACTTCTCCATATTGGACTTTCATATTTAAGAGAAAGACATTTGGTCTTTATAATGCTCCAAGCACATTTCATAGGTGTATGGATGCTATTTTTTTGAACATTAACAAAGAAATTATAAAGATATTCATATATGATTTCTTTGTGTATGAAGATTCTTTTGAAGGATACTTACATAACTTAGCGGTTGTATTGAAGTGATGTAAAAAGAAAATTTTCATTCTCAATTGAAAAAAAGATCACTTCATGGTTGATGAATGGATCATATTAAGAAATATAGTATTAACTAGAAAATTATAGAAAGATGATGCAAAATTATCATTGATCAAAACTCTTTCATACCCTGCTACAATCAAAGGAGTAAATAGTTTCCTTGGGCGTGTAGGGTTTTATTGGATATTTATCAATATCATCCTGAAGATGGCGAAACCATTATGCAAACTCTTAAAAAAGAATGTGCTATTTGATTTTGATCAATAATGAATTGATGTTTTTGAAGAATTTAAAAGGAAATTAGTTGAAATCTCAATCTTGACTATGCCATGATGAGAAGAATCCTTGTTTAACATGTGTGATGGAGGTACATATGCCTTGGGAGTTATACTAGAATAAAAATGGGACAAGATCTTTAGGGTAATATTTATGTAGGCCAGACCTTGAATGAAGCTCAAGTGAATTATACAATAATGGAAAAAGAAATGTTATTTGTGATATTATCTTTTGAAAAATTATGATCATATATTCTTGGAATGAGGATGGTGATTTACATAGATCACATCAATCTATGCTACTTGATGACAAAAAAGAAAGCTAAGTAGAGGTTGATAAGATAGATACTACTTCTAAAAAATTTAATCTTGAAATCTGGGACAAGAAGGGGGTGATAATGTGGTCAATCATTTATCAAGATGGAAATCTAGGGACAAAAGAAGGAGAAGCTAAAATTTTGGAGTTCTCAGATCACCAAGTTTTGATAATAGAGACCAAACTACCCTAGTTGTTTTATTTACTATTTAGAATATGTTGTCTTTCCTCCCATTTTCATGATGTACCAAAAAAAATTATATAAGACATGAGAAACTATTTATGGACTGAACTACTATTGTTTAGAAGATATGATGATCAAATTAAAGAAAATATGTGCTAGAAGATAAATAAGTAAATATCATCTTCAAATATCATTCATCCCCATATAGAGACCATTTTGGTGGCCACAAAACCACCCAAAAGGTATAATAATCTAGATTTGTTTAGGCTTTGTTATTTGGTTAGGATTTGGTTAGGATTTGTTTAGGCTAGTGCGATAGATTCTAGAGATTGCATTATATATCTAAGCAACATGAAATGGAGCTTAATTTTATTTTGAAGCGGAGATTTTTGATGTATGATGAATTGATTTCATGGACCTTTTCTAATATCTTGTAGGAAAGAGTACATCCTATTAGCAGTAGATTATGTGTCAAAATTAGTGGAAGTAATATTGATGAAATAAAATGATGCAAAATTGATTATGAGTTTCTTACGTAATAATATCATTACCAAATTTGGCATGTTGTGATAGATCATCAGTGAAGAAGGGAGTTATTTCTGCAACTTATTATTTAGTGTGTATTTGAAAAAGTATGAGATTGGGCATAATAAGAGACTTCCATATCATCTGCAAGAAAATATATTAGTAGAAATATCAAATAGAGTGATTAAAAAAATATTAGAATAGATAGTTAATCTATCTAGAAAAGATTAGTGTCGACATATGTAGGGGGCATACTAGGCTTATAGAATCATATTTAAAACTCCATTGGGGATGTATCCTTATCGACTTATTTTTGGTATGGCATATCATTTTTTATATAAATTGAACATTGAACATGATGGATCATTAAGCAATTGAATTATGATATGAATGATGCAAAAGAAAAGAGACTTCTATAGATGAGTGAACTGGAAAAATTATGGAATATAGTCTATAATAATTCACTAATAAAATTACAAAAATAAAATAAAAAAATGACAAGATAAAAAACTACAAAGGAGAGATTTCAAAATTGGGGAGAAGGTATTGATTTTCCAATATCTACTTAAGTTTATCTTAAAGAAGTTAAAGTCTCAGTAATATGGATCCTTTATAATTATAGATGTGTCTCCTTATGGGATAGCAATGGTGAAATTAAAAATGGACTAGAATTTAAACTGAATGAGAAAATGATGAAACATTACATAGCTTCACCAATATTTCTAGAAGATTAAAAAGAAGTTGAAAAAAATACAAGTGGTAATGAAAGGTATGGATTTGACCAGTACCACAACTTTGGAGATATAAAAACTAAAGAAAGATGTCACAGCAAAGCCCATTACTATGACTTTGAGTTCCAAAAAGAAAAAGATCAAGTCGTAGTCTAATAAAATCTTGATTTTTTGATGGTCTAACTATGAATATTAAATGTAGCACATCTTTGAATGGCACCTAATAGTTTTCTTTTTGCATGATATATAAATTAAATGCACCCACTAACACAGATCTTACTTATTACAATCACAAAATTTAGTTCGTGGAATTCAAATCCCATCATGACACATTAATATTTCTACAAAAAGAAATAACTCTATTATCTAGATATTCTATGATACTCAAATCTAATCATAAAAAAACCTAATAAAGTGTGGATGAAATACAATTTTTTATATAGAGAGAGAGTAATGTATTGGGGATGAGCAATTATTTTAGTGTGTAAGTTTATCTGGTATACCAACTTTTGAATAAAACTAGTTAATTTGATGAATATTTATAATGTGTTATATAGAAAAGAGTTTGTAAATGAATGATTTTGTTATCTAGTAAATTTTAATGGAATATGATGAATAATAGTGAAAATTAAAATTTTTTTGTTAAATAGAGATTTGATGGATTGTTGAGAAAGAGAAAAGTGAAAGTCATGTAAAGTCATAATATTTTTTCTCTTATGACTTTGTTATATCTCACTGAGTTGTAGGATAATTTTGACATCTATTTTTGGTTAGAACTTAACATAAATAGTCATGTCAATATTTATACATCATGACTCTACTACTTCAATAAATAATTATTTTATTTTGTAACAATTTTTTGGGTACAAAACCTTCTTGGAGTAACAGCCATACTAGCTCATACAATATTTATGGCTATGACATTAAGTTTATGACAAAGTAACTAAGTATCTCATTGATGCTCAATGCTATGGAAAACCTCCAATGCCACAATTTTTTCATTTCAAATCCAAAAAGTCCAAGGAAAAAGCTTTGATGTTATTCCTATCATCATGAATTTTAGCTATAGAAATTTTTAGAAGCAAGAGTTGAGCCATGACTATTTTCATGATCATGACTTTTTCCTAGGAGAAATGACCAGTCATGGCACATTTTCGTGATTTTGAGTTTCAAAGATAAAATGTATAGGCACATTCATTCCCAACACCATGGCAATCTAATATAAGAAAGAGACCAAACCCATGACCCATTCTTAATGCTATGACTTTTATTCTAGCGATTAAATTTGTAGAAACTACTATTTTGAATGGTATGGCATTCTAAAATTAGAAAGAGACAAATCAATGACTTTCTTCCAAAAAGTCATGACTTTCAACTTAATATTCACATCCAACCACTATAGTATAAATTGAGAAAATTGAGAAATTTAAAAAGATACTATAGTTCTAGGACAAAGGAAAATAAGGATTTTGGGGAGCTAGATTTTACCTAACCATGGGAGAGATTCAAGAGCAAATGACTAATGCAAGGCATAAGCATCAACCCTAAGGAGGAGTGAATTTTGACTCTCATTATGGGCAAATTTGATGCACTAAAATCAAGTATTATGGATTTAAAATTTGATTCATATATACTCCTTAGAGTGATTATTAGGAACATAAAATTCCATGAGATATTTCTTAAATTATTTCATGTAAATTTCTCCATAATGTTAGCCTAAATTAAAGTCAATGATTATTATATTTAATTATGAGTGATGGAAGCTCTATGAATAAATTTTATATTTGGATTTTGTTATAGCTTGGATATTAATAAATATAGTAATTATGCAGAACTCAAATTAGGGTTTTTCTATTGATGAGTTTGTGTATGTTATCATGTTGAATGGTGGTCGGTAAGTTACGAAGCACACTCATGTATAATAGTAGGAAGGAAGTGAAAGATATTTTGATTGTTATGCATAAGATAAACCTATACGTTAAAAGCACATTAAGGTTAATTAATCATCTAAGTATGGTACTTATGAAGCCGATAGCCTGAATATTTTTATAAGCTAATCTATTATGCATATCATAGAAAAACTTAACTCTTAATTTATGTGGGAATTTTATAGAAAATTTTCTTGAGAGTTTTACTTTTAGTGAAGGACTCACATATCATAATGGTGGATAGAGATAGGTTAGCCACAAGACACACCTGGGTATAGGTAATTCATAAGGTTGTGCTATTCTTATGAATTACTTTGTATCATATGACTGCCACTAGTGAGATTCAAAAGAAAACATATGTTAATTGTACAAGTATGATGCTTACGAAGTTGAAAGTGCAAATAGTTTAATTATTATATCAATTTATATATATATGACACATGGGAGTAGAGAAATAGAATGCATATAAAAAATAATTATCAAGAGCAGTTGATAAATTCCTAAATGGTATGAACTTATGGATAACTTTTGAGTAGATATAATTTGTTATTTTAGGAATAAATTACTAAGGGGATTGCTATAAAAGAATCATCATTGGGAAGTACAATAGTTGATAACTACTATGTATGGCCTATGATAGATACTTGTATGAGTTTATTTTAGTATTACTCGATAGTTCATTGATACTCTTCCCCTTCACTAATAGTGTCTAATTTTTAATTTGATTTTTTGTACTTCTTATTGTCGAGTTTATATGCTCCAACTTTATCTCAGGCCTCTCCATATAGTTCTCTTGAATAATATTTTTTATTTTATCTTAGTCAATAATTCTATTAATTTTTCATTAATGAAAGTCCTTTCTTTGCCTTTTGAATATTGATAATGAAACTCAATCTCATTGAATATTGTATCCCAAAGAATTTTTCCCAAAATTTCTCAAGACTTATCTCACATTTTTCTGCTCATTTCCATAGCTTTCACATAAAAAAATTTGTGATTTCTCAGGCTGAATGATAGTGCATGAAGATATTAGTATTGAGTTGGAACACAAACCAATTGATTTGCAAACCATTGGCCTTCTCGACTTAATAAACAAGTTTGAAATTCATATTTTCTTGTGGTTTTAAAATGACAATTTATATCATTTCTTTTTTCTTCTCTTCTTGGGCTCCAGCTTCTTAAAAAAATTTTTCAATTTTGCCTCCATGATGCTACTTTATCCAACTCTAATACTCTAGTTTTTTGTTGCCAAAGATATAATCATTCATAGTTTGGTAGTTGTTCTTTGAAAACTCCCGAAATAAATTATATGATTCTTTGAGTAACTTGTTTATAATCAAAAAATCCGAGGCCACATCAATAGTATACTTCATCATATATTTCAGCTTTTGTAGAAAGTTTGGGTTTGGAGCCACAACACAAACCCATGTTTAGAACATATTTTTAATAATTCATTAAAATGATCCTAAGCATCATACAAAGTATCCAGCTCCTCCTAGTGGAATTAGCTTATCTTACTCCATAACAATGAGGTAATTTGAGATGGGAAGAAATTTAGAGGAAAGCTTATACAAATTCATCCTAACCATAATCAAGCCTCGCAATAAGCATTAGAACCAACTATATGCCTTTTCTCTTAAATAAGAAGAAATATCTAGACTAACTCTATTTATTTTAATTGAAAGATACTCATTTAAATCCTCTGATATTCTATATTTGTACTAATATTATTGAACTATCACTATCAGACTCAGCTTCAACTCAAAATAATTTGCTTTTTCTAATTATAGTTGAATCTCAAAGTAGATATCCATCATTGTAGGTTTCTAATAGTATCTCAAGGTATAGTGATGAGTGGACTATTGGATAGCTTCTCCATTAACTTCTCATATCTTTATCTCAAGATTACTCTTTTGGTTCTCTCAATCTCTAAGTCTAGAAGTGTTAACTCAATCTTAGAGTTTTTTCTTTTAAATATGGTTTCTATAAAAAAATTACTAATGAAAAGATATAAACTAGTAACATAAAACAAACAATGCAAATATAAGCACAAAAGAAAAAATAATATTATTTAGTTACTAAAAACAAAACTATTATTTTTTCAATGATAGTTACATTGCCCAATTTTTAGGGTTTGGCAATATCTCAAAACTTATTAGGAAAGGGTGTATATCATCTAACCAATCTTGTAGGTATATGGGTCATATAAATAGTTAAGTGAACTTTTATCTAAATATTAATTTCATAATAATTATATAGCTTGTTCAATCAACTAATAATTAGTCAACAACTACACTAGTTGAAATGATAAGATTGAGTTTTTTAATAAGACTCTTAAATTATGGAGTTGGTCTATTCTATTACTTATAACTACTTATTTAAATAGTTTGAATATTATTGTGTTTGGTTACAAAATAAAGATTGGACTATTGTGAAAATATCATAGTATCCTAATGGAATAGAAAGTGGTTATCAACTATTGGACCCTCCCTAATGATGGTTCTCTCATAGTTGTCTTATTACTTTACCACCAAAATTACAAATCATTCATACTCGAGTATCATTTAGAAACCTATATCTTTTAGGAAACTTGTCACGTATACTTAATGATTTCTTCATATGTGTATTAATATTCTTTGATATCTTATGATTTAATAGTATTTATATTTTTAATTGAAATATAAATAAATAGTATGGATTTAAAAGTATTTATATTTTTGGTTTCTTAAGTACAGTACTTACAGAATTAATATATAATATCCCTCATATCTCACTATTAGGAGTCATACAATATAAAGTTACTCATAAGACTATCACCACCTTACTAGTAACTTCTACTCATGCATGTCTTAGGCTTACTTATCACTATCTATCATGATGAAATGAAACTCTCACAACCAAAAAAAATGAGACCCTTAGAATAATGTTATATAAATACCTATATTAATTAAAGGTTATTTCTTCTAATATATGTATATGGATTAACTTATAAAAGTATTAATATTTTTGGTTTTATAAGCATTATTCTTGCATGATTAAACTTGCCTCAATATAAGGTTTTGGTGTATATATTTATCTCATACATCATGATTAGAAGGGCTATCACTTCCTTCATGCCATTACATGCGAGTGTCATTAATAGTTTATTTATCACCTTTGACTAAGTTAACATACACAAACTTATCAATAATTAAACTTTAATTTTATTTCTACATAAATATCACATCCTCCAAAAACCAACCCACAATTAAATCTAAATATTAAAATTAATAAAAAAAAACATCCAACACCTCAATTTAGCTTGATATTAGGAAAAATTTTGTACGATATAATTTTAGAAATATCTCATAGAATTTTGGGTTCACAAAGATATCCATCATGAATATCTAAGAATTAAACTCTAAATCCACACTTCTTGTTTGTGCACTTTATATTTTCCCCTATGTGGAATGTGGTAGTTGAAATTAACCTTTCCCCCCAGGATTTATACTTGTGCTTAGCATTATTTATTTGAGTGTAGATCTTCTCTTGGTTTGAGAGAAATTATAGTCTCCAAACCCTAGATTTTCATCACTTTTCATGGCCTCAAATTCTTTTCTAAAAATCCATTATTTTGTACTTTTATACCCGAATGGCTAGGTGCGAATTTAAAGTGGAGAGTCAAGAGTTTATAAATGCTGAGGCTTTGACTTTTTTTCTCTATAACACAAAGTGATATCATTAACATTATAAATGAGTCGTGGCTTTGGTCTTTTTATTGTTTTAGGTTATCATTATGTTGAGAATTGCCATAGCTATACATTTTATCTTTATAACATAAAGTCATAACACTATGAATGAGTTATATCTTTAGTCTTCCTCTTACATCAAATTGTTTTGACATTAGGATTGGCCATAATCTTGTATTTCATATATGTAACATAAAGTTGTAATGCTATGAATGATCTACAGATTTGGTATCTCTCTTACATCAAAGTGTCATGGTGCAAGGATTATCCATGGTTGTGCATTTCATTTATGTAATACTAAGTCATGACACTGTGAATAGCTATGGCTTATGCATTTCATCTATGTAACCTAAAGTCATAATACTAAGAATGAATCACATCTTTTGTCATTTCACAAGAGCATAAACTCATGGCCCTAGAAATGGGTGTGACATATGTAAATGCTCTGTAGAACTTATATAGCTAAAAGTCATGATGCTAGAAAAGCACTATGGCTTTTTCCTTAGTATTGGTGACTCTGCAATGAGAATGTCATGACACTAGAGGATGGCATAATTTTTTATACAAGTGTGATACTTAGTTACTATGACATAAAATTAATGTTATAGTCATATAAAAATATTATGAGCTAAAGAAACTATGACTCGAAGAATATTTTACAACCAAAAAGAATATATTGCATAGTAAAATATTTTTATCAATAACGTGGTAGAGTTATGAGATACAAAGATTATCATGACTATTTGTGTAAAGCTTTGGCCAAGAATAGATGTCTAAACTATTCTATAAGCTTGATGATGACTAGTAAAGTCATAGCAAAAAAAATATTATAACTTTGCATGACTTTTTGCTCCTCTCCTCAACAAATGCACTAAGTTGTGTATTTCATATGAACATCACCTAATTTAATTGCAATTCATTATAATTCATTAAAATTATAATTTGTAAAATTATTATATTTAAAGTCCTTTCTAAACAAATATGTCATGCATAATTACAAAAATAGCTAGGATTAATTTGTATTTAACATATTGAACAATTCTCTAACCATCTAACGCAACTATCTAAATTGGACTTGTTAAGGTCAAATCACTTAAATCAACTGGTCTTGTCTATTTTTTTCATCAATGATATAAATATTACTAGAATTGAAAAAGATTATGTACAATATAGGTATTATAAAAAAAAGTATATCTACAAAACTTGTGGTTGGGTTATATACCTTAGGAGGAATGTCAAACAATACACCAAGCTGGACATAGCAAAATTAACTTGGCCATGGAGTTAATGAATGTGGATCAACTTAGGTTAAATGACCCCATTCATTTTTTGCTAAAAGTTTATGAGAGAAAACATTATTAGGTTGTTAATATGGGTATTATACTTCAAATTGTGGAAAATGCAAAATTTTCACTATATGATTAAAAATAGTCAACCCACTTATTATAGGATCTCTAGGTTGACCTATAAAAATGATCTAATAAGAAATTATAAATTTAAAAAATAATTAATAATTTATGAACTTAAAAGATATGTTGGATTAATATTAGTGATGTATAATATATTGACTAATCATGATGATAATCATTTTACATGCATTACAACTCACTTTATTGATTGAATGTAGAAATCAAATAAAATAATATTAAACTTTCATGAGATTACCTTGTTGCATGTGAGAATCTTTTGATAGTCATTAGAAAATATGAAATACAAAGAAAAATTCACAATATCATATTTAATACTACCTCAAATAATGATATCATTGTGAGTATTCATAAGAACCAATAAAGAGTCCCTTAGCCAAGAGTTTTTGTTAGATGTATATGTCATATAACAAAACTAATAATACAAGTAGCTTTAAAAATTATTTCATCCTCATTAGTAAAAATTAGAAAAATATTAAAATATATTAGGATATCCAAAAATTTACAAGAACTTTATAGAATATGTAAGTCAATAAGCCTAAAAAACCTCACTGGATATCATACATCATTGGAATTCAACGTATATGATATTTTATTCATATGTTGATTACCAAGATATTACATTTTACTTTAATAATAAAAAAATTAGTGAAATAATAATTAATGAATCTTATTGGTATGTAAGTTTTTTAAATACATAAAATATTTTTATGATATATTAAAATTGTGTTCATTTGTATATGCTCTAGTATCTTACATTATACTTAGGTACATATAAAACATGAGTAAGATTTTTAAACAATATAAAGAATACTCATGTTTTGGTAACAAGGCTATTGAGATAGGAAAAAGTATATAAAATAATGGGTAATTAATCTATCATTTTATTGCTTAGCACTTGTATGGATCCTTACATTAAGATTGAGGAGTAGAAAATATAATGATATACATATGCAGTTGCATTAGCTGACCATATGAAACTAAGGATAAAACCCTTGAATAATTAGAAAACTTATTTAAATATTATAAACATAAATATTATAGAGCCTCTGAGTATTATATTTATACCTTATTTAGAGTTGATATCTTTTCTATTTAGTTAGCTATGGATAGATAATGTGGTGATATGTTGAAAAGGTATGAGTTGTTTAGATACTTAGACTTTACCTTATCTATAAGTAATATGAAGAATTTAGATATATTGAGTTGGTAGAAATCATATAAAATCATATTTCTCTTACTATCTAAAATGATATATGATCTACTAACCCATCCAGCATCTAGTATGACATTAGAGTCTACTTTTAAAAATTATTTATATTATTATAAATGAGGATAAGAATATAAACAAATATTATAGAAGCTCTATCATATTTGAAAGATTTGAACGATACATGGATGATTTTTCAAGTTCAAATCCAAGTACTATAACAAGATATAGTTGATGATATACATGGTGAAACTTGGAGCTATGAAGCTTAGAACTAGTCTTTTTTGACAAATGATAATTCTTTACTACTTTAAATTATTTCTCTACCATTTTCCATATATTAATTTTTTTTATTTTAAAACATGATGTAAATTTATATTTTGCAAGTCTCAAAGTGTATTTGTTTATATAATATTTTTTATATATTTAAATTTGCAATGTAATTTTTAATTAAAGAATGTTTTTAATGTCATTTTTATTCATTTTTATAATTCAAAATTTTAAATTTCATTTTATATAATTAATTATATTTATAATATATATGCAGATTGTAGTGCACTACCTCACTAGTGACTAGACACTGACACACTACCATTGTAGTGTAGTCTACGCTATAATGTAGCCATTGTCATGACTTTATGAGGGTGTTAGAACTTATTAATTGACATGGTCCCAAAACTTCACTGAGAGATTATCTCTCGTCTAACATAGTCCTACAAGTATCTGATTCATACAAATAGTAAAATATGTATGAGTCTAAATATCATTCCCATAGAGATTGTATTGGTAATTCAATCAACTAATAGTGAACTAACTATTGCTCGAGTTGACTAGATATGCTTGGGTTTTATGGAATGATACTTAGACTCTAGGGTTAGCTTACTTCATTGTGCATGATGATACTTTTTTAGTATTTGATTAATATTGTATTCGATTGTCAGATGAATGATAGATTAATATGAAAATAACCCAGTACCATATTGACATACAAGGTGGCTGTCAACCTTAGACTGTCACTACTAAATATGATTCCCTCATTATTATCCCCTTGGTATTTCACCACCAAAGTTGCATATTATTTCATTTATGAGTCATTCATATATATACTCCTTTTAGGCAATACATCAATTATTCTTAATGATTTCTTCGAATATACACTTAAATTGTATGATCCATAATTTTTTAAAAAAATGAGATGATGTGATAATAAATGTGTTTGGACTTTTGAATTTGTAAGCATCATGCTCATGAAAATTATCATATAACTTCCAATGAATCACACCTATTGAAATCAAACAAGAAAGATTGATTCATAGGATTGTCACCACAATATGAAATAGCTCCTCTTGCACTTCCCTTATGGCTTACTAATCACTATCCATCAAGACTAATGTATAACTCTCACACTATGGTGAAACTCCTAGGTCAAATATTCTATTTAACCCCCACATCACTCGAGGTTAGTTCTTCCAGAATATGCACAATTGCTTAGTCATAAATTTATTAATACTTTTAGTTACGTAAGCATCATACTTGTAACAATTATATTTATCTTAATCTCAAATTTTCACAGATAATTTTATCTAATCATTAAGATTAGAAAATTTGTCACTTTCTTCTTTTTTTTTTTGATAAATAATGAAGTTCACTATTAAAATCTATACATTCTAATACAATTTCACACTATCACACTCACTTCCTTCTTACCATACTATATGAGTATTTCCTATGATGTATCCGTCACTATCCACCATGAATGACACATATAAACCTACAATAGAGTGAAACCCCTAAGTTTTAGTAATAATAATACTCATATCCATTAACAAACAAACCATAATATTAACACAAATATATAAATTTTATGATATTATATATTATCACAAACAAGTATATTACAACAACTCTACATCTCAAATGAGCCTAACATATGAAAAGATTCATGTGAGACAATTTGATAGGTATCTCATGATATCAAGGATTCCTAATGAAAGCTTGGGTGATGATCTAAGTTTCAAAATCTATACCCATTCAAATTTTGCTCGCATTTACCTTGGATTTTTTTTCTAATTAGGGGTTAGAACAACACTACTTTATGTTTGTTGTTACTCTTGACTTAAAATTTAATTTTTTCCACTTTTTGCAAAATCTAAGTATTAGTTATATACTTTGGTGATCTGTGTGATACATTAAGCTAGAATTCATGGAATTGGCTTGAGGTCATGACTTCCTGGACTTGTCAAATCTTATCTAGAGTACCAAAGTCATAGTTGCAATAAATATCATGACTCAGTTAACTTTTCTCTAGATCACAATGACATGACACTAAAAATGATACAACTGAGACATTCCTTCTATAACTCAATATTGTGGTACTAGGAATGGTTACAGCTTGATCTTTTTTTCTCTGGAGCAAAGTATCATAGCACTGCAAATGACTGTGATTGATGTTTTTTTTGGAACAAATCATCATGACACTAAAAAGTATCATGACTGATATATTTACTCTCTATAACACAAAATCATAATATTGAGAATGGTTGTGACTTGGTTTTTTCTCATTGGAATATAAAGTCACAACATTAAAAATTCTATGACTATAGTATATGCACTCTAGAATAAATTGTCATGGTGAAAAATAATATTATGACTCAAAAAACTTGATATTTTGACTATATTGAATAAGTTATGATGTTGAAATTTCTATAACTAATTGTATCAGTAGGGTACTTGAGTGTCATAATATAAAAATAATGTCATGAAAATTATATGTTTTAGAAATAGCATGGCTATGGCTCCAAAAAATAGTATAGTTATGAAGATTATGTTGTATAGTAAAAAGATTGTGACAACTCGGTGCTAGAGTCATAATATACAAAGATTGTCATGACTTGTTTCATAGATTTATAACTAAGAATTATATTATAACTACTCATGAAGATATTGAAGGTATACTCAAGTCATGACTTGGGAAATGGCATGACTCTTCATCTCCTCTCTCTTTTCCAATGCCTTCAATCCACCAAATCTACTAATTTCACGCATAATAGCTACAATTTCACTACCATTCATTAGATTTTTTTAAAAACAAATATTTAGTAACATATATCTAATAAATACTCAAATAAGTTTAATAATAATAATAATAATAAATATATACCAAAGCACCCAAAAAAGTAGTACGTAGAGCAAAAAACAAACTCTTATATTAAAAGTATTTATCATCCTAGAGTAATAAATCTCCCTTTATCTATCAAACACACCATAAATATCAATATATTAAGAATAAATGTAGAACAATATCATCAAGGAATTATAATGACTAGGTTTGAGTGTCGTGGTAAACTATTTTCTTTGTAAAATAGATATTTAAATACCAAAATTTGTTATTTTGTGTATGAATCAAATATGTAGTGAGTTTATTCATCAAACTAGCCAAAAAGATTCTTTGGATTTTCTCCTAAACAGTATTATGTTTAACATCCATAGTTTGAACCTCATTAGATTTTCAATTCAGTTAGTAATCTTAATAGTCCTAAAGCTTCTTCATGTAGTCTTTCTATTCTATCTCTCTTCCTGATTTATCTTCCAACATTCAGAAATTATCTAGAGCATCTCTTTTTGGGTATTTCCCATGGATATCATGACTTTGGAAAAAAAATGACGACTTTCTTCATTATCTCATCAGGCAAAATAATGCTTCTAATTTTTTCACCATTTCAACCTAGGGTGTTTTTCCCTTATAATACTACAATCTTTGGCTATTTACTTTAGGTTTTATTGCAACATCTAATGTCATTGTAACTTTCCCATATGGTATCAAGATGATGATTATAAATGGTCTATACCTTCAAGACTTTAACTTTCCTATAAACAACTTTAGACAATAAATAAACACCAAAATTTTTTTTACCTTTTTTGAACTCCTTCCTGTATAGATTCTTATCATGCTATTATTTTATTTTGACTTTGTAAAACTAAGTATTATCATAAGCTTCATTCCTCAACCCTTATAGTTTATTTGAATGAAGAACTATTTGTTTATATCCCCTACTTTATGATTCATATATTTTATTGGCCACCATGCTTGATGTTTTATTTTGACTAACAAATGGCAAGCCGTTTTGAAAACAAGTTTATAATGAGACATCTTCAAGGGGCCTTGATTGACAGTCTATATGCCTATAAAACTTTGTTAAAGTTTTGAGACTAATCTTTTCTTGACAAATTAACTATTTTTTTCAATATTTTTCTTAATCTCCCTATTTCCTATTTCTAGTTGCTCATTTGTCTATTAATGATATAAAAGTCCCCCTTTTATGGCTAGCCTCGTTTATCACACCAACACATTATATTCTAAAAATTTATAAATAAGAATGGTAAAAAAGATCTGAATTACAATATCCTTTGGGCAATTTTATTATCTCCAAAATGTACATCATAAGCTGAAGAGAGACATTTGAAGATAATTTCCATTTATTCATCTTCTAGTATAGATCTCTTTATGACATGTTTGACATATCTTATAAATAGCAATGGATCATCCCATAAAAAGAAACTTTCAATCTATCTATATATATATATATCAATCAATCAAACTTTCTACATATATATTTGTCTATTAATTAAAAAAAACATTAACTTAAAAATATTGTTACATTATTCTGATATTTTATGACATTAATCATAAATATGACAATGTTTGGAAATTTTTGCAATTCTAGCACTCAATCCCAAACCCAGATGTTTGAAATTTGTTATTTTATATTTAATCAGAAACACTAATATAAGATTATTTTTAAAATAACTTTCATCAATTCTATTTTATTAAATTTTATAAATAAATTATAAATTTTCATAATTTAATTTTAAAACATATATAGGCTTTTTTGATATAATATTTATATAAATATTAGAAAAAAAATGTTATCAGAAAAATTTAAATTCAATGTTTGTTAGAATATTTGTTGTAGGTTGCTCCCGTAGTCTTGTTTTGGGTCTCCTCTCTTCGTCGTTGAAAGATAGAACACATTTTAAGTGCTTAATGCCTTAGCATTTTTTTTTTCACGGAAACTATAAATACAAAATTTGGAAGCAAATATATAGAAAATAAAGATACAAAAAATATAAAAGTAAACTAAAATTATAAAAAATAAATAATTTAAATATAAAAAATGAAATAGATTTTTAGTTAACCATATATGATGTTATTTCATAAATAAATAATATAATATAATAATAAAGTATTTCTTATATATATATATATATATATATATATAATATATATATATATAATGGTTATAAATTTTTAGGATTCAATTAATTTTGTATTAATATAATATGAAATAATTATAAAGCATAAATTTTGAATTTTTTTATCATTATAAATGTGAATCTTTGAATTGTTCATTTAATAACTACACTCATATATTTATTTTTTAAATAATCAAAATTTTTTTGATGTTATTAAAACATATGCGTATTAATCATTAAAAGTCAATTTTCTTTTTAATTTTATGAAAAATTTGAATTTTTTTTAATTCGAAAAGTTTTTTTATTATTTAAAATTTTAAAATCTTTTAGTCATTATTTTTTTAAAAGATTTCTATAATCATTAAAATATTATATGAATATATGAATAATATTAATATTTACTTGTTTATTTATAAATATATATATATTTATAATTTTTTTTATTTAATCAAATAATTGTTTCTTTTAGCTTTTTATTAGTAGTAATTTTTATTTATGTTAATTTATTAATTAAAATATTTTCAAAATAATTTTAATTAAATAATAAATTATATTATGTTTTTAATACAAATATTCAAATATCATAATTAAAAATTTTAGAAAAATACTTTGTATATTATTTTAATTAATTTATAATCAAAAAATTAGTTATTTTAGTCTTACTTAATATAAATTTTTATTCGTATATATATTTATGCAATTTTTTATTTATAATATCATATTTTTATAATTATATGAGGAGATTGTGTGTTTCAAGGATTACTCATCTATAGATCATGAAATACCTATAATATAAAAAATTAAATAAAATATTAAAATAAATAATTTTAATAAATATTATATTTATTAAAAATTAGCAACGAAAATTATCACTAGCCCAAATAGCTAGGAAAAAATCCCCAGCTAAATACATATATTTTGAGAAAATAAAAATTTAAGGAATAATCACTTCCAATTTTTTATAAAATTGTAAAAAAATAAATTCAGATAATTATTTAGGAACTGATTTTATCTTGAACTAATTAGCCAGGGGTATTCTGTCGTGAAATCCGTCACTATATCCAGAATATAATTAGCTAGGGAAATTCCAACACTAAATCTGTCGCTATATCTCAGATGTAATTAGCTAGGAAAATTTCCATCACAAGATTTGTCGTTATATTCAGGATGTAATTAGCTAGAGAAATTCTGTCTCTAAATCCATAGTTATATTTTGGATGTAATTAGCAATGGAAATTCCCTCACTAAATCCATCGCAATATTTGTGGTTGTATTTAGTGGACAATTCCTTAGCTAAATGGGGGTTTTCTGTCACGAAATGTGATATAGGGACTGATTAATGATGAAAGCTTTCTTAATTTAAAGTGCTCGTCGCTAAAGATTAGCGAGGGAAAGAGTCCCTAATTAAAAAATTTTAGCGACGGAAATATCCCTAGCTAAAATAATAAATTTCCTAGCTAGATTAGCAAGCTAAATGAAGAGTTTCCATCACTAAATGGATATAACGATGGAACCTTTCCCATTCTAAAGTGCTTGTCGCTAAAAATTAACAAGGGAAAGAGTCCCTACCTAAATTAGCAAGGAAGAATTTCCTAGCCAAATTAACACTGAAAAAATCCTTAGCTATTTTTAATCCAAAACTATTTTCATAATTTATTTTTTTTTCAAAAAATTTATTTAAATAATTTAATATGTTTATATTAAATTGAATAAAAATAGAAACTATAAACAAAAATTTATAATTAACAAAAAATAAAACCATTTAATAAATTATTCTGATACAATGTTTTTCATAATTAAAACAAATACATAACAAAATTATATTACATCTTATTCATTAATGTATCTACTGACGGTGCATAAAGTAAAATCTATCCATGCATTGGCGTGGCTTTCTCTCCCTCAACTCCTTCGTTCACCATCTTTCTGCTACGACAAAGCTGTCTGAGCCATGGTGCGTCATGTCTAGTAAAACATTCCTTCACTTATACAAACTTCATTTGAAGAACAATGTGGTACCATATCTGTACAAAATTTAAACCAGTAAATAAAATTAAAATAAATAAATAAATAAAGTTATGTTTTGATAAATATATAATACTACAGTATATATGTACATATATACTATAGTGTATATGTACATATATACTAGCATTTCACTAGTTACATATATTACTACAATATATGTACATATAAACTGTAGTAATGTATATACATATATACTGAGTACATATATACTTAGTATATATGTACATATAATATTGTATTATTATATGTATGTATACTGAGTATATATGTATGTATATACTGAGTATATATGTTTGTATATACTGAGCATATATGTACGTATATACTCAGTATATACGTACTTATATACTACAGTATATATGTACGTATATACTCAGTATATACGTACTTATATATTGTAGTATATACGTACATATATACTCGGTATATATGTAAGTATATACCACATTTGCTGCTACTACTGCAGCTGATAATAAAAGTGGGGTGGGAGATGATGCTCGACTGATGAACTTCCCTGCCAACCACTCGTTTTGAGATTGAGTGAGTTTTTGATGAAGCGGCGAGCTGCTTCTCCCAAAATTGGACCCGATATTCCTCCTGGCACTCGAGGCCTATAAAAATTGGGTAATGTTACATTTTTTTCTCTCGATTGAATATAGTTTTGTGAAATCTAATAAAATTACATGACACTACACGAGCATCATCATCATCATCCTAAGATCTAGTACAATTAAAACCAATTATTGCAAAACCTAGAGAAAGAAAACTTATTTCCTCATACATAACCTTTGTACCATATGATAATTGCATATCAACACAATTACTAAAAGATTTGAGACCAACCTCTGTCTGCCTGGCTAGCGTGGACCATGAGAAATATCTAATATTCATGGCTTTTATTACCTGCATCTGTAAGTAATGCACGATGATGACCAGACTAGCCCGAGCAATTATATATTTAAAAGTGTGCATATGTGTAAATGGGTGAGTATGTATGACAATATATACATGACTACAAATAAATATATGCACCCACTTATGTATATACTTGATATATACGTATGTATATACTTCAGTATGTACATATGTATATACTCGGTATATACGCATGTATACACCGAGTATATATGTACATATATACTATAGTAATATGTATGTGTATACTGAAGTATTATATGTACTTAAAAATAATCACATAGCCTTAGATAATGCACACACATGTACTTTCATGCAAATACACATACCATCAAATACAACATAGGGAAATAATCTAGGACTTAAAAAACACATATATGGGTCACTCAGATATGGTCAGCATTTCTAGTTCTTTGTCCTCTGGTACTCCATGCAGAAATAGAATATTGTTATACCTACACATGGAGCATAACATACTACATTTACAAACCAATAACTGATAAAAAGCAGTCACAAATCTGAACTGCGACAATGCAAATATGCACAAAATAAGAGTGTTAAGGAACAAACCTGCATTTGTGTGGAACTAGAATTTTTTCTTTCATCTCAAATATTCAGAAGCAAAGGTGCTGTTCCCAAAACAAGAAGGACCAGCCAAGCCTTTTACATACTTATAATAGGCTAAAACTCTACCCAAAATATTCGGGGACACACAAATATATTCACAGATATATAAAAACAGTAATTATAGACATGAACAAACACAAATATAAGTTGATAGTCATACAACTTCAACAAATATCTAAAAGATGCCCAGTAATTATATTTAGAAAGAAAGAGAGTACAAAAATAAAGTGTTTTAGGAATAATGAAGATAATAGAAGCTCGGCCTCCTTTTGATCTAGCTGAAATTGGTAAATATGATACCCATGCATTGGAAGGACCGTAACAATATCTAAATGCTTTGAATCAAAATTTTTTCGTGTGTCTCACATCATATGTCCTGCAAAGATTCATTATTAGGTTAATCGGCATAACAAAGAACAAAACCAGAATAATAAAAAATTGAAACCTCCAAAAAAATCTCATCATGTTTTGATACACATTAACAAAAATAAAAAATAGTTCAGAAATAATTTTGATTCAAATCATCCTCATAATTAGTTGGGATTTCTTTCTAGCCTCTCCTGCAAGGTTTCGCAGCTAGATCTCGGAATGCTATCTATCACATCAATGCCGCTAACTGTGACTCCATATAGGATATTTGCTGTTGCATTATATTCTTAATATTTTTCATCTCATCATTCATTTCTATAGTTTCTTGCAATTTTTCCATCAAATGAGTAATCTACTCATCCTTCTCTTCTTTCATTTCATGCATTTCATCCTTCAAATTAGTAATCTGCTCATCCTTCTCTACTTTCATTTCATCCTTTTCTTCTTTCAAATGAAATATCTGCGCATCCTTCTCTTTCATTTCAGTCTCCAAAACTTCAATACGTTCATTTGTTTCCATAACTTGTTGTTCAACAGCCTCATCCACAATTGTGTGAAAGATGAATTAGAAGCACGACTGCTACAACAAAATACAACTTCCTTCGAGCTGATGTCCTACACTAGCTGCTTCTTATGACCTCCTACGGTCTCCAAATAAATAGGATCATAGTCAATTGGTTGAAAATCAATAGAACTCTCAACTTGTTGAGAAGCAGCTATCACACATTCCTCCATGAGTTCCTAAGATAAAATAGAGAAATATACTATTCTAAAAATACATAAAATAAATTAAATATATTGCATTTTAAACAACTTTCAAAATGTACTGTGGCTGCTTCTTCTACTAAATATGCATTGCAAAACCTTCAACTTTTATTATGTTTCTAACATTCAATTTCAACTTACGAAGATACCTACAACTACAATGTTGGGTTTTAATTATATTAAATTACAATATTACTTTATGTATGAAATAATAAAATACAACTAATTATATAAATTTACCTCTCAAAAGGATACATCCACCTATATTGCACTAGCCCTGCTATCCTTACTTCATATACCAAATAGACTAGTAAATGCTCCATTAAGTCAAAAAAACTCGGTAGGAATATCCGTTCAAGCTTGCAAATAATAAGTGGAATATCATTCTCCAGCCTCACCGTGTCATCTATTTTGATTGTGGTTGTAGTTAGCTATTTGAAAAATAATCTAAGTTTTGTAAGGACCTTCCAAACACTTAGGGGAAGTAATTCACAAAATACAATTGGCATTAATCTCTACATAAAGACATAACGGTCATGACTTTTCATTCCAAATAACTTAAGATTTTTCATATCCATGCATCTACTCATATTTGACACATATCAATCTGAAAATTTCAAATTTTTAACTCATTCACACAATAACTGTCTTGCCTTCTTATCAAGTGTATAACAAGCTTTAGGGAATTTTTCTGTTGCCTCGTTGAGTTTCAATTCAGGATGCCGATAGTAATCATTCAACTCTTGTCTTGATTTTAAAGTGTCTTTTATTTTTCTGTCTACATTAAGGACAATGTTGAAAACATTGTCAAACATATTTTTTTCAATATGCATCACATCTAAGTTATTATGAATTAAATTGGATTTCAAATAGGGAAAGTCCCAAAATATACTATGTTTCCTACAACCAAATATTTTGCATATTGGTCCATTAGTTCCAGTAGCATCCTTTTCAGCTACCTTCTTCAAACCCAAACTCTGAATCTCTATCATAATATCATCTCCTGAACGAACTGCCAGTGCAACTTTCATCACAATTTTATTTTTTCAAAATGTAGTTCTATTTCTTTGAAATGGATATTCGTAGGTAGAAACTTACGATGGTAATCAAATAATGATTGTTTACCACTAAATTTGAGGGTAAATGGATCAGACTTTTTCATGCAATACGGGCATGCTAATTGTCCTATAGTACTTCAACCAGACAACATTGAATATGTAGGAAAGTCACTTACCATCCACAAAAGGGTCGCCCACATAATGAAATTTTATTTCTTTGATATATCATATGTATTCACGCTATCTCACACATGATTTAACTCTGCTATAAAAGACTAAGAAAACATCCAACATATCTTTTGATTTTTTTGGCCCTGGAACCAATATAGACAAAAACATATATTGCTACTTCAAATACAACCACGAGAGGCAAATTATAAGGTGTCACTATCACTAGCTATGTTGAATACTATTGTCCAGATTGCCCAAATGGTTGAAATCCATCAGTGTGGAGACCCAATCTCACATTTTGACTTTCAGCTACAAAATCTTGATGTATATGATTAAAATGCTTCAAAGCAAGTGAATCTGATGAATGACGTATTACCCCTTCTTCAACCTCATGCTCAGAATACCATCTCATATCATTTTTTGTAGCATTTGATGCTTATAGTCTCTACAATCGAAGAATTAAAGGAAAATAATACATCTTCTTAAATACAACTTTTAATTTTAGTCGCATATCTACAACACAAAATGCTTTCTTTAAACTGAGGATGATCACAAAATTTACAGCTAATTAAATAACTATCACCACTCCAATATAACATACATCCATTAAAATAACAATCAATTTTTTTCACTAGTAGACTCATTCCTCGAAGTAACTTCTTAGTGTTGTAAAAGTTATTAGTGACCAAATTATTATCCAGAATAATATCCTTCATCAGTTCTATCACCTAATCAAATAATTTCTCAAACATATGATTTTCTGACATAATGCTCATAAGTCGAGCCACATATGATAATTTCAAATGTGTTTTGCAACCAGACCACAACTCATTACATACTACTTTAAGTATTTTATAAAATTTCTGAGCTTCAGGATTAGGTGGGTCATCTATGTAATCTATATTGAAGTCAGCACCAAAAGCTTCCATTATCATTCTATGGTATGTGTTTGATGTTTTTTCACCAAAAATAAATGATTCGTTACCCTCATTTTGATCAATGTTCAGAGCCATTATACTTTTTCCATGATAAATCCAAATAAAATAATATGGCACAAAACCATATTTAGCCAAAATGGTATATTATAGTATTTACATCACAAAAAAGGATATTTTGACACTTGCGATGATTACATGGACACTTAATTTTTTTTTCATCCATCAAATTTGATTGACTACATGCAAAATTGATGAAAGTTTCAAGCCCACTCAAAAAATATTAATTCAAAATTTCATTCATAAACCTTTTGTACATTTATTGAAGATCTGAACTCATTTTGTCCTATTTTATTTGCAAAGATTAATGCTCAATCATTATTTTGAATTAAATATTCAATTACTTCAAAATATACTAATAATTAAATAAAATTACTTACAGATGAATATTTAAATATTAAATATCATGAATATCGAGAAATGCATTTGCTGAATCTACATGAATAGATAAATTAATTTTTAGCACGGTAAAGATTAATAGATATCATGCTATTACTAGATAAAGGGAGCAAAATACAATAATGAACAGGAAATGAAAGCAAAAAAGAAAGAAATTTAAAGTTTGAAGGGGGAGAGTGGGAGGGGGAGGGGGGAAGAGGGGGAGGGGGAGAAAAATGGAGAGAGGGAGGGGAGAGAAAGGGGGGGAGAGAAATGAAGAGAGGGAGAGAGAGAAAGAGAGGGAGAAAGAGAAAGGAAGGGAGAGGGGGAGAGAGAGAGAGAGAGAGGAACAATCAAGAAAGGAGAGCGAGAAAAAAAATAGCAAGAGAGAGAGTGTGACATAAAAAAAAGGAAAAGAGTGACACAAAAAGAATGAGAGAGGGAGGGAGAGACACACATATAATGCAATGTAGAATGAGGAATTACATTAAAAGAATGAAAAAATTTCTTCTAAACAAACCTATCAAATATTATATCTTTTGTCATACATAAGTTCATATATGAGCCTGAGGCCTAAGGGCTGAGATTAGGTAAGAGTACGACCCTTATTTGTATTATCCCATATATGAGCTTGACCAACAGACTCTCTCATGCTATGTGCTGACATATTGTTGATATTATATCTTTTGTCATTTAATTTCAAGTTAGTGCAACATATTTGTATTATCCCATTTATAATTATATGTTGGTATACATATAATATATGTTGTTATAAATAGTTATATATAGTTAAACATATAGTTGTGTATATATATACACACACACACATATATATATTCATACGAGTAGTTATAAGGAGTTAAACATAAATGTATACAAAGTTATAAACAATTATATAGATTTACATATATGTATACATATATGTACACATAGTTTAAAATAAAGTTATATTTATTTATAGAGTTTTTTATAGTTATACAAATATTTATACATAGTTATACACATATAGTTATACATTATGTTGTATGTTTTTATACATCTAATTATAAATATAGTTACATGTGGTTATACATATTGTTATACATCTAGTTGAACTTATATTTATACATGTAAGTATATATATTTTTTCATATAATTTCATATATTTATACATATAGTTATGTATAGGTATAGATATACTAAAGTACATTTTTTTATACTAATATATAAAAAAGTTTATTAAATATATGTTGTTAATTATATATTTAAATATAGTAATGTATAATGCTTTTTAAAGATATACATATAGTCAAAGACAGTTATTTATTGTTATATATTTTTATACATATAGTATATATAGTTAAAAATAAAGTTATACATAGTTAAACATATAGTTATATATAGATATATTTTAAAAGTAGTTATACGTAGTTATACATAAATGTATACAAAGTTATAAACAAATAAATAGATTTAATTATATGAATACATATATGTATACATGGTTACAAATATAATTATTTTTAATTATATAGAGTATTACATAATTATACAAATAATTATATATATTTATACACATATAGTTATAAATATGTATGTTGTTAAAGAAATAATTATATATAACATTTATATAGTTTTACATTTAGTAAAATACAATTATATATAGTTATATATTATTATACATATAGTATATTTTGTTAAAAATATAGTTATATAGAATTACACATATAGTTATACATTATTATATAGTTAAAAAATTAGTTATGTATAGTTATAAATATAGTTATAAAAATAATTTAGATAATTATAAATATAGTTATAAATACTTTTATATATAATGACATATGATTATATAATTAAACAAGTGTTTAGATATAATATTTGTGTTTAAAATATTTTTATAAATGTTACTTGTATATAATTATATATATGTAACATTTTTATAAATATTAAATAGTATATATATCACATTTATATAAACATTATAAATATTCTATATTTATATAAAAATTAATATCTTATATAAATATTTACAAAATTGTATAAACATTTTATGTTATATAATTGTTATATAAAAAAGTATATAAATGGATAATTTTATGTAAATGTTGCATAGATATTTATAAACATGAATACATATGTATAAATATTTATATATAACATTATATGTTATAAACAATTCAGTGTTAATATTAAATGTACTACATTTATATATATTAAAGTATAACCATTTATATATAATATCATATGATTATATAAATGTATAAATGTTTATATATACTGTTATCTATTTATAATATATTCAGAGACAACAAAAATAGAACTTATTAACATTATGTTTATTTTTTCTTTAGTTACAGAAGTATAAAACATCAATCATTATTTATTTTCTTAAGTTACAGAAGGAGAAAACAAAATGCAAATATTTATTATTTGAAATCAATAAAACCCTAAAAATTTAAACAGTAAAAGAATAAAGATTACACTCACAATTTATTATTTCATTAATGGTGTAGAGTCAAAATCATAGAGGTGATATGAAAATAGAAGCAAAAAGAAGGAAAATTGGGGGAAAATAAAAAAAAGTTAATACCCGAATATTTTGTAAAAATGAAAATCTACTAGTGGTAATCAAACTGAGAGAAACGGAGATATGTATATAGCATTCTGAAGGAGAAGAACAATGATAATATTACCTGGTAACAAGAAGAGATAAATTTGGGTTGCTCCTGTAGTCACGTTTCACCTCTCCTTCGTCATTCGAAAGATTGAAAAATTGCTATGTGATAATGACTTAGCATTTTTTTTAATGAAACCTTATATAAATACTAAAATGGATGTAAATATATATAAAATAAAATACAATAAAATAAGACAAAGAAAATTATAAAAAATACATAATTTAAATAAAATAATTGAAATATATTTTTATTTAACCATAAATGATATTATTTAATAAATAAATAAAATAATATTATATAATAATAAAGTATTCATATATATTATATGGTTATAAATTTATAAGAATTCAATTTATTTTTTATTAATAAATATGAAATAATTATAAAAGCATAAAATTTGAATCTTTTAGTCATTATAAATTATAATGTTCGAAGTGTTCATTTAATAACCACACTGAAATATTAATTTTTTAAATCATCAAAATTTTTTTGATATAATTAAAACATCAATATATTAATCTTAAAATATCAACTTTTTTTCTTTTAAATTTTATGAAAAATTTAAATTTTTTTTTATAATTCAAAATTTTCAAATCTTTTAGACATTATATTTTAAAAAAAATTCTATAATCATAAAAATATTATTTTATACTTTTATTTTTATAAATATTTGCTTTTTTATTCCTTTAATCCTATATTTTTAAAAATTTTTTATTTAATCAAACAATTGTTTATTTTAGTTTTTTATTAGTAGTAATTTTTATTTTTTTTATTTATTTTTATTTATTTTTATTTATTTTTATTTATTTTTATTTATTTTTATTTATTTTTATTTATTTTTATTTATTTTTATTTATTTTATTTATTTTATTTATTTTATTTATTTTTTTTATTTTGTTTATTTTTGTTTATTTTTGTTTATTTTTGTTTATTTTTGTTTATTTTTGTTTATTTTTGTTTATTTATGTTTATTTTTTTTATTTTTGTTCATTTTTGTTCATTTTTGTTTGTTCATTTTAATTCATTTTAATTCATTTTTATTCATTTTTATTCATTTTTATTCATTTTTATTTATTAATTATAATATTTTAAAAATATTATAATTATATAAAAAATTATATGCTATTTTTTAATACAAATATTTAAATATCATACATAAATATTTCAATAAAAATTTAGTATAATTTTTTAATTATATCATAATTAAAAAAATAGTTATTTTAGTCATATTTAATATAAATTTTTATTTGTATTTCTATATTTATTAATTTTTTTAATATCATTTTTTTATTATTATATGAGGAGATTGTATATTTCAAGGATCGTTCATCTATAGACCATTACATAGCTTTAATATAGAAAATTGTATAAAATATTAAAATAAATAATGCATAAAAAAATATCATTAAATATTAGCGATGGAAATTATAACTAACCCAAATAGCTAGGGAAAAAAACCTTATCTAAATGCATATATTTTGAGAAAATAAATATCTAAGGAATTATCGCTTCCAATTATATATAAAATCATAAAAAAATAAATTCAGATAATTATTTAGCGACATATTTTAATTAGTTAGGGAAAATCCATCACTAAATTCCCCGATTTTCTTTGCGCATAATTTACGAAAATATTACCGCCGGATAATGTCAGGATCTAATTAGATAGGGAAAGTCCGTCGCTAAAATCTGTCGCTAATTAGTAGCTAGGGAAATTTTGTCGTTAAATTCCTCATTTTTCTTTGAGCAGAATTTACGAAAATATTAGTGACAAGTAGTAACGGGATCCAATTAGCTAAAGAAAATCCATTGCTAAAATTCATCGCTAATAATTAGCTAGGAAAATTCCGTCTCGAAATTCGTCGCTAAATTTCTCACTTTTCTTTGCATGGATATAATGAAAATATTAGCGACGGAAAATTTTCATTTGACCAATTCTATCGCTAATTCATCTCTAATCCGTCATGAATTTTTATTTCAATATAAAATCAGAAATCTCTTGCTTTCCCCAGCTAATCCCTCGCAATTTAGCTAGGGATCGATCCCTAGCTAAATTTCCCTAGCTAAATTGATATTTTCTTGTAGTGCATAAATTTATCTATCGATTTATTTATTTATCTTTTTATTTATGTCTTAATGTTTCTTTATTTATCTATCTATTTATTTGTCTATCTATTTATCTATATATCATCATATCTATCTATCTACTTATTTTTCTATTTTTCTATTTGTTTATCTGTCTATCTATATATTAATCTATCTATTTATTTCTCTTTCTCATTATATATCTTTATGTCTATCTATCTATTTATCTATATATTTATATATGTCTATTTTTTTATTTGTATATCTTAATAATTTTATATCAATCTATATATCTATATATATCTCTCTCTCTATCTGTGTATCTATCATTATGTTAATATATCTATATGACTTTTAGCATCTATCATGCATGATGGATGGATTATTATCTAGATTCCCTCTTCTATGGAATTAGTTTGCATATGTCTTTTATTCTTTATTTTCTTTCTGGTTTCGATATTATGAAAAGTCTTGACTTTTTAAATTTTATACTCAGAAAACTCATCAATTTTCTCTAATTTAGCCCCCAAAATTTTATCGTTCCCTTTAGCTTCTACTTCTTGGAAAGTTGAGACCAAATCTTTTAGTTTTTTTTAAACATTTTTTACCACAATTTTCTTTGTGGTAGCTATGAAGAATTTGTCATTTGCTTCATCTTCTTATTTTTGAATATTTATGACCATATCTTCAATTTCCTCATCAATATGTTCTACAAAAATTATCTTCTTACTAGCCATTGAGATTTCATTATTCACTTTAGCTTCTTCTTCTTGAATGCATTAAGGTTATATATTCAATTTTCTCTTCTAAATTTTTACCCCAATTATTTTCATATAAGAAATAAATTTTTTATCTTTCACTTCTTCCTCGTCTCTTTGAATAATTGAGGTTGTATCTTCAATCTTCTCTTCTAAATATTGAACCATAACCATTTCCTCCATAGCTAAAAAAATTTATGAAACAACACTTTCTTCATACTTACCCCAATTCATGACTTCTTTTGTCTCTCTCTCTCTCTCTCTCTATGTTGTCTAATCCCTTATTTGTCAACAACATTATCTCTTCTCAATTCTATCAACAATTCATTTCTTAAGATGGTTGAGATTCATAATATATTCTCTCCTCATTTCTTTCCTATCTTTAGCCTCCATAACTTTTTTTTGGCTGAAACTAGGGTTTATACTTCCATAGGGTTCATAATAGAAGTCATTTCTTTAAGCATGATAAATATTATTATATTATATTTTGAGATGTTCTCAATCACTTCTTTTATACATTTCCTAAAATTAATTTTTTATGCTTCATTATTTTCTCATACTCTTTAAGGTAATTCATTATAAATTATTGGAAATATTGGCTATACATTCTGATTTTTGTAGATTGGTGACTAGAAAGAAATAAAAAAGAAAAAATACAAACAAAATCCAAAAGAAAATTATCTATGTTCAAACAAGTTAACAATATTTTTTACTTGTGGATTTCATAATATTTATCAAACTCAATATCATCTAAACTACTAAAAAGAATTATCATTTTACATAAATAATTACATCAATCCATATTGACTAACCAAACTAAATAATTCCCTAGTAATAATACCAAAAACTTGTTATGACTTTATTATGTTGCATAATTTGGTAAATATCCTAATAGCACATTAATGAGCATATCTCATCAACTAATATTTATAAGTACATGAGTCATACAAGTAAAAAAATAGGTATTTGTCTAATAGTTATCAATCACATATAAATTTTATTGATAGTTTAGTTATTTAATAGTGAGATAACCCATTTTTAATAAAATAGATATTTGGTTGTTAGATAATCGTAGGTCCATGATTTATTCATTTAACTTTTTTAATGATATTTAAGTTGTTAGACTTATATTATGTTGGACATAGAATGAAGGTTTGAGTATTATATAATAACTTCTTATCCTGATAGCATACAAAGTGGTTATAATCATTAAGATCATCTTAATGGTGGTCCCCTTATAGTTGTCCTCATGATACAACACCATTGAGACAATATATCACCTCTAGTTAAGAGTCATTCATACTCATTTACCTTTTAGGCAACTTCATCAGTTTTTTTTTATGATTGCTACATATGAATACTTTTATTCTTCAACTTTAAACTTTATAAAGACCAAAGATTGATATATTTTGTAAGTATTTGTATTTACAAATTTGTATGTACCATATTCATATAATTAATAAATGATTTTCTCAAGTTTCATTAATGAAAATCATACAAGTAAAAATAATTTATAAGACTTATTATCACCTTGTTAGTCATAATATACTCATGCATATCTTAGAAATTATATATTATTATCTTTCTCAATGATGATATGACTTACATACTAAATGTAAACTACTCAGGAGAACATTTTTATAATGTCCATTATAATCAAAAATTAATTCTTTTAAGATATGTCAATTGATTGACATATAAAAATATTCATAATTTCGGCTTTATAAGTGTCATACTCATAATGATTAATATACTTGAATTTTGGGTTTTGATATATTTTATGCATCATAATCCATAGCACTATCACTATTTTTTATTAAAAGCATGAGTAAGCATTGTGATTTACCAATCATTGTCCACCTTGAAAATCTCGTATAATATAGCAATAGTCAATTTCCTAGTTCAAGTTATATTTAATCATCATTCATCAATATTTATAATATAAAATAAATCATACATATTCATCAATATTTATAATATAGCAATAGTACTATCACCATTCATCAAGTTATACCACATAGCTCAATTTACATAAATCCTAGACTCACACTAGTTTGGTATAAATTATGTAATTCATCCATATAAGAGAGGGATCTAAGAGTAGCACTCCCCAACTCTAAAGATTTGCATTAATCTTATATCTCTTGCTTGCTTATGAAATACCTAGGTATATAAAATTCATCATTAGGATTTAGTAATTTTTATTGCTTTGCTTGTTGTGTGAGAGAGAAAAAAAGAAAAATGTGAGAGATATGGTGAAATCTTCCTATCTTCCCCTTTTATACTCGAGCAACATTATATTACTTTAAGTAGAAAGTCATGACATTTAAAGAATGTCAAAACTTTGTTCTTTATCTTTTTAGCCTGAGGTCGTAACTCTAAAAAATGGTTACAAGTTTGGTATGCATCTAGATCTTTTTTGTAATGCAAAGTTACAATATTGGTGTGACTATGACTTGGGCCTAATATATTTATAACACAAAGTCATAATATTGCAAAATAGTCATGGCTTCTTCCTCTAATTTTTGTCATCCAAAAGGAGCAATGACACTAGGAAGTAACCATAGAGTAATGATAACTTCTTATTTTGTTATATAGAATGACATTGTATTATTTTCATGACAATAAAAATAGTATTTCTTGAGATTTATATGACCACATCAAAAAGAAATAGATGTGGCACTGAGAAAGTCTCTCATGTATTGGTCATGGGTGTGGTGTTGAAAAATGGCAATTAACTTGAGGATGTGGTACAAAAGTTTTCCTTCATATCTCTCAAGTATCTCTAGTATTATGGGTGGTTGTGATACTATCCTTATCTTCTTTCATATATCATATTGTCATTGTATAATGAGGATGATGCAAAATTGGCAATTAACTTGAGCATATAAGTCAATGCTTTCCTTTGAGGATAAGAGTCTCGGCCTTGGGAATGACTATAATCATGTAATATCCTCATAATATTTGTGTCCAAAAATATGTAGCTTTGAATAATTATCTCGACTATGACATGAGTCGTTGTGACTTTATAATTTTCTAAATCTCAAAAAATATAGCTTTATAAAAATGTTATGGCTATGACTTGAGACTACACAATCATATTAAATATAATGTTATAATACTTAGAATTGACTATGATCTTGAGCACTAATGATGTGCTTAATAACTATGATAAAAAATTAATATCATAACTATTTAAATTTTCTAAGCTAACTATGGTTGCGACTCCATGATAATATTGCATATATTAAGAATATGACATATAATGGAATGATTTTGCTAACTAGTAAGTAGGCTCATGTCATACAAGACTTGTCCCAACCAATTATTTAGAGTTTTGGCTAATAATAAATGTTGAAACTATGTGAGACTCAATAATTTATCATCTCTACTAAATACTTCCAAAAACCTATTATATTCATGACTATTTATCAAAACTCTCCAACATGCCAAAGGAATGAAATCAATCTATATTATCTTTATTTCTATGTCTACACATAATCATAAACTATAAAAATAAATAATATTTAATAGATTGAATTCTAAATATCCAACATTTACTACTAATATTGAAAGTATAAGTAAGAAAGAAGTAGGGTGGATTACTAAGAAGCTAGCATTGACAATAAATACCTTCAATAAAGAGAATGAAGTTTTGAAGGTCTAGTTATGAAAGTTAAACATAATGATACTTAGGTGACAACCCAATAATATTTTTGCTGCTTGTATGATGAAGTGTGGTTGTGAAAATAAATATTATACCTATATATTTATACTTGATCCCCCCCTCCCCCCCCACGCACATAGAAAAATAGCAGATTCAAATCAATAACTATTCTAAATTTTTTGTCCAATGCCTAAGTAGTTTTTCAGAGTTGTGATTTTGGTGATACATAAAAAAATTACTCATTAGAAGCTACATGACAAAGTCATGGTGGGTTTTCAGAATCATGACTTCAATGTTTCAGATGAAAATATCATAGAAGCTACATAACAAGGCATTGGTGAATTTTTAGAGCCACACCTTTTGTATTATAGTAGGAAAAATAGTATAGATGCTATTTTAAAAAGTAGTGACTTTGATATAATGCCATGATTTTGAAGGCATTGCTTTGTCATAATGTCATGACTTTCCATTTACAAAAAAAAATACAAACCCATAAAGTTGTGACTTTCGATTACTATGATACAACTATAAATATCTAACTCTCAAATCTCCTCCATACAAAATTACTAAATTTCTAGCAATGCCTTGACAAAGCACCTTAAATCTTCTCAATTTGTTGACTTGACAATGAAAGGGAGAAGAGCATCGATAAAAAATATCATATAAATAAGCCATAAGAAAAAAGAGAAGATATAAAAATCTAGCACATTATAAATGCTGCCCAAAGTTGTGGCACCCATGATGACTTTTGTTATAGATATTAGGTAGAGATGGATTGATTCTATGTAATGCAAAAAATGAGTTATTGGAGGGGATTCAGTGAATTCATTCATCCATTTGGAGATATTATTAGAAAGTGAAATTGAATATTATTTTATATACATAAAGAATGAGAGAATGCCTCAATTATGAATAAATTCTATGCAAATTTAGAGGATAGGTAGGAGAAAATGTGATATGTAAAAGAGGTTTGACTTTTGAGTTCACTTTGATAAGTGAATTAAAAATCTTTTTGGGTTATTGGGCACTAAAAATAGCATGAATTTTAAATTCCTCAATAGACAATTGGATTTTCTAACTATCACTCGATTATTGACAAATGAAAAGGGCAAATAAAAGATGATTTCAAAAAGCACGTTAATATTTGGTGAGGGGAGAACTCGCAAAGGTGAGTAAGGTCTAATTGCATTTTATATGCACATTTATATTGTTGACTTTACATGTTTCTAAAGAAAATGATTTTGCTACATGTCAATCCCATTGGATACCATTTTGCAGTGAGAAAATTTAGAAGAAATTGATTTTTTGCTTCCTCCATGGTGAATTTTCTAGCCAACTAATTTATCCTCCCCTTATTACTTTGTTGTACCGAGCCATGGGAGTCCCTACTAATAAGCATGTTAATAAAATGTGTTCGATTAAGTCTCCCCTAATATTGTTGATCATAAAAAGGAAATAAGATGAGATAGAAAAGAAAAGAAGTTGATACTTGAGGGGGAAGGACTAACCAAAATTTGGGAAAAAAAGAACTTTCTTCATCACAATTGACATGCAAGATAAAGAAAGAATGTGAGAAATATGACAAGATGAGCTTGCCCAAATTGAGCATTCATTAGTTTCACATGGTGGCATTTTAATGAATATTTTGTGTATGGTGGAAAATATGTAGTAGAGTTTCGAGTGAATCAAAGAAAAGCTAAAATGACAAATCTATTCTTAATGCTTGTGAGTAGTGAAAGATGTTGGAAAATATGATATGATTTATGAAAAGTATCTCGAACAAAAAGTGATGCTTTTTATCAGGATGAAATGAATGTTTGAAGACCAAATTTTTAACTTCTTGGAGGAAGAAATGAGATGCATTGATATTGGCTTGACAGTAAGTACTGAATCATTCCGAATACTATACGAGGCCAATATGGAATATTGGTAAAGAGAAATAGAGGAAAAAGGAAATGTGAATGGGAATGAAACAATATGTTGGAATCATTAGTGAATGGAAGAAATATAAAAGTGTAGTACAAACCAAAAAAAAATTGTATTTTGTAATTGGATGTTTTGAAGGTGTACTAAATTTGATTGGGCAAAGAAAATAGGCTCTTTATGATATTTCGACAAAGATATTAGATGGATTATCTACATAGAAGTGAGATTCAAAAGGGTAATCTATTTTTCTACTATCATTTGAGTACTCGATATTAAATTTCACATTTAAAGAGTATGATCCTAAAAAAAATCATACTGGTTATCCCTATCACTGTCTTGATTTATATTTTTGTTATTTATTCTTATATTGTTATGATATATCCTTTGTGCAGAACTGATTTGAGATGTATAATTATTATTATTTTGATAGAAAATTAATTATTTTAGGATGAGTAATCATTTTAGCATTTTAAGTTTATTCGATGTTCAAACTGCCAAACATTCATAGGTATTTGGTACCTTATGATATTGCATAGGCATGGAATAAAAGGAAAATATGAATTAATTTTATTAATTTGAAATTTTGATAAGTTTTAATGAATAGTCATAAAATTAATAAAATTTTGTAAGTATTTAGTAGAGGGAGTAGAATAATGAGCCATATGTAGTTTTATCATTCGTTCTTGACTGAAAATTTATCTATAGTCTTAGAAATCTTTGTATATCATGATCCTACCAAATCATTACTAGAATCTTTCTACTATGCTATATATTTTTAGTGATGATAGTATCATGGAGTCGCAACCATACATATATCATAAAATTTAAATGACTATAATATTAATTCTATGGCACATCAACCAAATACCTCACTAGTTCTCAAGGTTATGGCCAAGTCTAAACATAACAACTTTATCTTTAATATGACTTTATAATCTCATATTAGAGCTATAGGTTTTTTACAAAGTCATGATTTTTGAGCTAGAAAATATTACAAAGTCATTATTCAGAACTATAACTTTTAGGACACTAAAAGTTATAAAGAGCATTACTTGAAAATGATCATTTCCCAAGACCATGACTCATCCTCAAAGAAAGATAGAGTTGTAACTTTTATGATTGAGATAATTGACAATGTTACAATATTTTTGTAGTGTCATGACAACATGATATATGAGAGAGAAGAAGGTCATTGCCATAATCACCCACAATGTCACAGACACTTCAAGACATATGAAGGGCAAAGTTTGTGCTAGTGCTATTTCCTAGTACCATGACAGCCAGATATACAAAGCCTTCTCAATGGCTTGGCTATATCACAATGTTGTGGCCATATAATAATAAAGGACCAATGCCATGATAGTATCACAACATTATGACCATATATTAATATGAGAAATTATTCGCCAAACCATGGACATTTCTCATAGTCATGGTCCTTTCATATATTTTTGTGTTACATAGATATTGCACCCAAATCATGGTTATTGCTAGCATCATCATTTTGTGTTATAAAAAGATTTTGATACACTCTAGAGTTATGGCCACTTACTAGAATCATGACCTCAAAATTAAGAGATGAAGCCTAAGTAGCAACTTTCTCCTAAAATTCATGACTTCATATTTGAAGTAAAATAAAATCATCCAACTATAAAAGTGAAAGATAGAGAAATTAAAAAAATCCATCTCTAGAGGTGTCAAATTGTTCGTGTAGTGCTGACACAACCCATTTCAATGAGGCATGGACATGTCATTGTGTCATGGCGGGCATGACATGAGAACCAGAATTGTGTCCTAGAATGACATGGTTGGCCAAATAAAGTATTGGGTCATGCTGGGCTATGCAAGTTCAGGCTAGTTATTGGCTCATTTTCTTATATTTTTTTTGGTCCTTTGGGGGATAGGCTTTACTTTTAAATTTGAATAGACATTTAAATTTTAAATCATGATGATTTGATCATGACTTGACATTATGTTTGGTTCAAATTAAATAAAAGATTAAAACTTTTATGTAAATGCAATAAAGGATTAAAAGTACAAAATCATAATATAAAAAATACATAAAATCATATTAAAATAAAAAAAATTATAAAATGGAAATGATAATAATTAGAATTCAATAAATAATATATAAATAGTACATAAATCATAATGAAATAAAAAATGACAAAAATAAACAAGCTCTAGGAAAATATCACTATCATATAAATCAAAAATAATCAATGATCAATCGATATCTATGATATGGTAGAGAGGATGGAGATACATATCATCATTATCATGAATGAATCTAAAGATGTCACTAGTGTCCTCGATATTTTTTATCTTCATGTTCTATGAATCATCATCTGTCATTATCTTTTATACCTTATCATGAATGTCTAACCTCAACAAATCTAATAATCTTTCATGCATGCAAGTACTTTTATGATATTTGATCACAATATTAATCTCCTATCTAAAATAACAATGGCTTCCATGGAAAAAAATAGACCCTAATATTATAATAAAACTTAGAGGGGTTAGTATATCATGTGTCATATTAGATAGCATGTGATATATGAAGTCATATAATTTCTATCATAGTATAATGTCCAAATTCTTATTATCATCATGTGATAGTATGATGTAGTAATCAGTATCTTAGTACTTAGACAACTTGCTCATATTCGATGGACTACCACATCATTTTGCTCCTATTTAACTAAATGAAAAAGTCACCATCTTTGAATATGGTGTCATTGTTCATACTCAGAGCCTAGCTACAACTATCATACCAAGTATCATAATATATAAATAAGCTAAGTAAATTTTCATTAATGAAACCTTCATGTTGGTGTAATTGGTTCAAGAGCGTCAATATGTATGTCAGATAATTTTCTATCCCTTTCACCATAACCCTAGGATATATATAGGTAGCCAAAGAATAAAAAGTTAAAATTGAATACCAATATTTCAAATACTTAGTTTTCATTTCAATAGTCATATCAATAAATATAGAGTGACCTTTATACTTGCTAAACATACTACTAATATTGCATATAAATCTAAGTGCAATATAAGTAATGAGAGTATAGATAGACAAACACATATTCATCATGTATCCCAATCATCAATATGTTGGTAGCCAACACATGATTATAACATAAGGTAGGTGTAATTATAATGATATCTCGCATCAGTTTGAATTTTTTTTAATCTTATAAACAAATATAGACTGTCAAACTCTTTTTGTCTGCTAGGTATCCTAAGGTATTTTAGTAAATTTCTTATTTTTTGTAATGTGTGAAAAATAATTTTTATCCTTGCCTATACTATCAGGTTAATTATGTAATATATGCACCTAACATAGAATATCTCACTTAAAGATTCATCTTTAATAGCCCTTATAAATATACTAAAAGCTACTCAATTATTAGAAGCATTATCAAAAAATGATACTGAATATTTTATTTTGTATTTCATAGTTCCTAAAGATCCATGTTATACATTCATACATGGTAGGTTAATCATGATGATAGAGAATTTTAGAAAAACTCATATTTTTTTAATTTTCTCTTTAGAGTCTATATAGTGGGTGATAAGGCATGCACATAATGTATCATCATGAATTGTTCATATATTGGATGTCATATATACCACTTCACTAAATTTTATGAATTCATTAATTATTAATTATTTTTCTAACTTATAATATTCTATTATATCATTCCTACTTGTTAACCTATAAATCTTACGATAAGTAGGTTGGAATTAAGTCTAAATATTACAAACTACCTTAGCAACTTTTAAAAATATAAACAAAAGAACCATGATCTAATACACCATATTTTTTAATGCATTGATTATCATGTCTCTTTAGGTGTCTAGTTTCACATGCACACACACACACACACACACACACATGTATATATATATTATGGTAATATAGATATTGTGCTAATTTTTTATTAATATCCTTAGCATTTTTAGTTTTTATTATTTTAAAGTACGTCCATACTATTGATATTTACCTAATTTTTTGTTTTTTAGGTTGTAAATAAATTCGTGTTGAGAGCATCAGAGAAAACTTAGTTTTGGCCTCAAATCTTTTGGTAGGGTTATTATTATTATTTACACCTACATTAATTTTTTATTCATTATTATTAAATTAACTACATGACATTTTTTAACTATTTGTATTTATTAATTAAATTATAAAACTAAAAAAAAATAAAATTCACAAAAAAAATAAATAACAAAAAAGTATCATTGTTATTATCTACTTTATTGTAAAAGCTAAACTTTTATAATCTAACCTCGAGGAAATTTGCATATGTACCCCCACACTACTATCTATTTTGTATGTATAAGCATAAACCATATGCTATAATTTTTATAGTAAATAATTAAATAAATAAGTACATAGAAAATAATATATCAAATATTGAAACTTCAAAAGAGATAGAAATAGGAGAGCACAAAGGAGTGAGAGAGAGAGAGAGAGAGGAGAAGAAACTTAGAATGAAAACTCTAAATTTCTTCTCCTTTATTTATAGAGAATTCAAAAAAATTATAATTTTTTTTTGATTTTTTAATGATACGTGGCCATAATCATGATAATTGTCAGATTTTGGCTAGTAGCCATTAGATTTAATATGAATGATACTATTAAACATTCACGTTTTTAAAAAAATATCTAATAGGAACAATGACAAGTCACATAAGTGGTTTCGGCTTATGTGGGTAGTTTCTATAAAAACTACCTCATTTGGTAGTCACCTAATGGGTGCTAGACCCATAACCCAAGACCTGCCCATGTCCAATCCTAAGTCATAAAACCATTGGATTGTTCCTATCACAAAGAACACTAGTTGTGCCTAGCCTAGTACATAGTACGATTTGTTCTAGCCTACATGACATGAGCCATGCCGTAGGCGACATGTTCTAGGACTAAACATGATACTGGATTGTGCCATGTCGGGCTATACATGGTTGAACTGTGATGTGCCATAAGTCATGTATAGGATACCAAGCCTGATTGATACCCTAATATCTCTGTCATTAATCTTCTTATCCCTCCATACAACAAGCAAATTAATGATAACTACTAAATCCTAAAAGGTGAATTTCACTTTCCCTATAGGTTTCACAAGCAAACAAAGGATGTGAAACTTATTGCAATACCTAGAGTTGAGGGGCATGACTCTCAAGTCCCTATCTCTAGGATAGATTTAGAAGTTTGTACCAAAATAGCATATAATTATGATTTGTCTAATTTGAATATAAATGATGTGGCATTAGTTTTTATATATGAATATATGTATTTGATTTATTTTGTGTTATATATATTGATAAATAATGATTAAATAGAATTTGAACCAAAGTTATGACTATAGTAGGTTTGTGCTATATTGTCTTGATAGATGGTGATAAGTAAATCATAATGCTCACTCATGCATCTGATAGGAAGGAAGTGATAACCCTTCTGAGTGTGATAAATGAGATATATATAAATATTAAAACCTAAAATATGGGTATATTAATTATCATGAGTATGACACTTACAAAGCCAATTGTGTTAATATTTTTACATCCCAATCCATTATACACATCTTAGAAGAATTAATTCTTATTTGAGATTGATGTTATATAGAATATTCTTCTAAAGAGTTTACATTTGGTGTGAGAGTCTCATCATCGAGGAGGATAGTGTTAGGAAATCCTCATGATGTGCATTAGTGTGTGGTAACTCACAAGATGATTAAAACTCTTGTGAGTTACTTTTACTTATATGGTTCCCACTATTAAAACATGAGGGAATAATATATTAATTATGTAAGTATTATGCTTATGAAGGCAAAAATACAAATACTCACAAATAATATTTATCTTTGGTCTTTATGACACCCGAGATAATAGAATAAAAGCGTGCATATGAAGTAACTATTAATGATAGTTGATGAAGTTACCTAAAATATATGAGATTGTGCATTATTCTTGAATAGAGATGAATTATTGTCTCAATGGTGATATATTGACTATCGAGAGGACAGAGGACTACCATTGGGATGAGCTCAATGGTGATAACCACCTTGTATACCTTTAGGATAAGTTATTACACAACATCTCAATATTCTTTAACAAGATAAGATTATCTAATAATCTGAATATCTATGTTACTAAAAATGAGTTGTCTCATTGTTACATAATTGAATTGTCGATATAATCCATGTGAGATTAATATTTGAATAAAAATCTACTTTACTACTTTTATAAATCATGCACTTCTAGATCTTTATTGATAAAATAATTTCATTAATGAGTTTTTGGGACATCATTAAACCAAAAAAATTAGGTTGTATAACAAAGTTACAATAATGATTAATTGAAATCATTTGTAGATGACTAAAGTGAATTATGTTATATTGCAAGTAGCTGAGTGATCTTAATGTCATTATTTGTCGATTTTTTTTATCATGTTGAGAACCAACTTCTCTAAAACTTAAGCTGTTAGTGTTATGTAAGTTTATATTTAATTAATTAATTTTTTATCTAGCAACATAATGATGAGCATCACATGACATGAATGCATGTTTCACTTTTATCAAAATTACTTTTAGATGATTGCCAAATTCTTTTTTCATAACCATTTTATCAATATATGTTCAATCAAACTTATTTACTTAGCTTGATTTGAACTTTTACCATAGTTAAAATTTGTGATCAATGCAAACTCATCTAGTTCAAGTCATAAAATTTATCTATAAAAAATGCATCATCAAAATTTAAACACAATATTATATTGATTATAAAAATTACATTGTAATGTATTATATATAATTTTATATCATCAAAATTCATTGAATATCATTGATAATAATAAATTTACATATTATAACAAAACAATATGAAATTTAAGTGACTTATTCTTGTATACTTGTTGATAAGACAAAAAACAAGAATGATGACTATACATAGTAAATTGGACTCTAATTTCCCCTTTTACTATTGTAAACTTAGAGTTATTTATGTGAAAAAAAAATCGAATCAAAAATAGAAACATAAGCATTGCATTTGAATCAAATTATTTTTACAAATGTAATTGCACATAAACATCAATATCAAAGACAATGTTGTACAAATTTGAATTCAAGTTATAATAATTTTTTAATTAATATTTAATTAAATCAATGCAAATTAAATACAATTAAACATATTTTAACAATATATGTCTAATTAGACATTAATTTTATAAACTATTTAACAAGTATGTTTCATCATGAACATTTACGCATGCGCACACACACATATTTAATCAAAGCATATTATTTATTGTAAACATGTATAATTAAACATGCACACCTTAATTATATAAACAATTTAAATATTTATATAATTAATGTCTAATTAGACATATATTGTTAAAATATGTTTAAATGTATTATTTATTGTAAACATGTATATATATATATAAAATATGATAGCAACATATACAAATAAATATACACATAACATATATATTGCAAAACATGTAACTTAAAAAAATATATTAAAATATTGTTAGCAAAGTTAACTAATAACTAAAATTATGTTTGTGCATTATTATGAACTAAAAATAATTTGGATTTAAATGAGTTAATATATTTTTGCAGACATCATAATTAAAAAAATAATAATAAATGAAAACTAAACTTATCTATATAAATAAGATAAGGAAAAGTATATTTGAATATCTTAAATCAAAAAAATTTACATTTTGTGGCCTAATTTTTTTAATGATCCGAATCCAATGCATCAAACAAAAAATTATTTATTTTTTGATATTCTAAAAACAACTATAAATCATCTTTTTCTCATCGATCTAAGTTAATATTAAAAAAGTACAACTTTTTTTTTCCAAAAATCACTCCTCCCTCTCTCTCTATATACACTCACACATAGACAAACAAACAAACACACACACACACACACACATAATATACAAATAGATATTCAAAAATAATTTTGAATATGTATGTGTGTTTTATGTATCTATGAATTCATGTAAATACATAATGTGTGTGTGTGCGTGTGTGTTTGTTTGTTAAATTAGACAATAATTATATATGCTATTTATGCATAATTGAAATCATTTTTGAATATAAATATATTTGATTGTTTTTTTTCTTTTTTTTGTACATGGTATGATGATATGTTTTTTTTTAATGATGATATAGATGAAAAATATATTTTTGGGTTAATATATTTTAGTGTACTAAAACATAAAACTTATTAAATATGTTGTAATAAACCATACAAAATATATTTAGATTCTAAAACATAAATTTATGTTTGCATTATACCACAAACATTTTTTTAGCTAATAAAATATAGTATTTTTTAATTCTTAGAAATTTAAAACTATAATTTTTTTCTTGAAAACAAAAAATAGAAAACAAAATATTATTATTGTAAAATACTTGTAGAAATTGAGAATAGAGAGAAAAGTAAAAAAAAATTTCTTATTCAAAAAGATAAACACATCTCATACAAAGGATTAAGCTCATTTTATAAGAGATGCATAACGAATATACTATGCATTCATATTTATTTTCAACATCATTCATTTTTTTCAATATCACATTTTCATCATCATTCATATTTTTCAACATCACATTTTCAATACACCCTCTTGAATGATCATTATAAAATTTGATGAAAATTATTAAGATTATGACTACCTCGTTAAAAACCTTGCCAGTAAAACCAAGTGGGACAAAACCTAAATGAAGAAAAAAAAGTACGGTGTGCTAATGCCCAATCATACTCTCTCTCTTGTCAACAACATTTGGTTGATGTATTTTAATATTATATACTAGCTTCTTGAATAATGATGGTGGTAATAACTTTGTAAATAGGCCAACAAGGTTGTCACTTGAATGTATTTATTGGACATCAATATCACTACTCTCTAAAGTTCACGAGTATAAAAGAATTTTGACAAATTATGTTTGGCTCTATCTCCTTTGATATAACCTTTCTTAATTTATGCAATGCATACAACATTATTCTTTAAATATTATTGTTGATTTATCTTTGATTGATGATAACTCAGGTGATTTTCTAATATATTGGGTCATTAATCTAAGCCTTATACATTCTCGACTTGCTTTATGAATTATAATAATTTCAGAATGATCCGATGATGTGACCATCATTATCGATTTCATAGATCTCCATGAAATGGTAGTTCCATTATAATTGAAAAAATACATGGTTTGTGATCTAGCTTTATGTGAATTTGAAAGATAGCTTGTATCTACTTATCTAAGTAATTGTGATTCTGGTTCCTCAAAGTAAAATAAACTCATATCAATGTAGAGGTGTCAACTGGGTCGGGTCGGCCCGGTCCGGCATGATGCACGACACGATTCGGCCATGCTTGGGTCAACACGACATGGCACTGAAATTTTCCGTTCCCGTGCATGTGCCGTGCCTATCCACGACACCAACCGTGTAGTGTTGTGCCGAAGCCAACTAGGCCTCGTGCCGTGTCTGGCCTAGCACAAAACCGTGACTCGTTGGCATGGTACCTCGGCATGAGCTGAGAAACCCTAATTTTTTTAAATTAGGGGTTTGGTGGTGCAGCAGAGCAATGAAGCACGTGGAAACCTTCTTTTTTTTTAAATTAAGGGTTCGACAGCGTGGCGGCACAATGGCACACAATTCCGTGGCACAGCGGCATTACGGCGTGAGCTGAAACCCTAATTTCTTTTAAATTAGGGGTTCAGCCCGACCAAGCCGAACCCGACGGATTCATGCCGCAGGCCCATGACGAACTGACCTCCACAGAACCGTGACGTGGCTAGACCGACATGAAAGCATGGTCAGGCTGGCTAAAATCAGGCCGGGCGGCCCGAGCCAACCCGGCACGTCTCGTTTGACACCTCTATATCAATGGTTCCTTAAATATAACACATGTGCTTTATTCAATTCTAAAGTCTTCTTATAGGAGCAGAACTATACCTGGTTAATAGATTGACAGAAAACCTATTATCTGGATGAGTACAATTAGCTAGATACATAAGTATACCAATATAACTAAGATATGACACTTTAGGGCAAAGTAATTCTTTACCCTTTTCACAATGTTAGAATGGGTCCTTTTTCACATTAAGTGAACAGACTACCATTGGATAATTTAAAGGGTGTGCTTTATCCATATAAAAGCACTTTAAGATTCTTTAAACATACATTGATTGATGAACTAATACTCCACTTGGAAAATACTCGATCTGTAGGTCAAAACAAAATTTAGTTTTTCCAATATCTTTTATTTCAAATTCATTTTTCAAATATTATACTATTTGTGTGAGTCTGTGAGCTCTTCAAGAATTTCAACAAGATTTAAATCATCAACATAAACCACAATGATTGCAAATCTAGTTTTTGATTTCATAATAAAAATGCATGGACAAATAATTTTATTTATATACCCTTCTATTATCAAATATTCACTAAGGTAATTATACCACTTGCGCCCAGATTGCTCTAATCCATACAAGGATCTTTGTAACTTAATTGAATACTTGTTATCAGATTTTGTATGTATTGCTTCAGGTAGTTTAAATCCTTTAGGAATTTTCATGTATATATTATTATCTATAGATCCATATTAATACATTGTGATAACATCCATGAGATGCATATTCAGTCCTTTAGAGACAACTAGATGTATTATAAAATGAAAAGTGATAGCATCCATAATAGGAGAATATGTTTCCTCATAGTCAATGCCACGTCTCTGCGAAAAACCTTGAGTTACTAATTATGCATTATATCTTATGATATCATTATTTTTATTGCGCCTTCATATAAAGACACATTTTTACCCAACAGGCTCTATACTTGCAGGCATTTTGACTACAGGTCCAAAAATTTCCTTTTCATTAATGAAGATAATTTTGCCTATATAGCCTCTTTTCATTTTGGCTAATCATATATTTTTCTATATTCATTCATATTTTATGGTTCTGGATCATCATTATTTTGTAAGATGTCGATGGACTCTTGGAAAGCAAAAGCATTATTAATAATAAAATTATTTCTATCTCTTTTTTCTTCTTTATGTATACAACTTATTGAGATTTCATGATTTTCAGATACATGTGCCTCTTTAGGAACTTGTTGTTCAACATGTGGCTCTACAAGGGTTCCTTGTTCATCATGTACCTCATCATGAGCTATTTGTTCATTTTGTGCCTCTATAGTGACGTTTTATTTTCCATTTGTTATCATTTTCTGGAGATTTATATTTTTCGATCCAATATGTCTTTCATGCTTTGAGTTTATTTTTGATTCATTAGATTTATGTCCTTCATAGAAATCAACCCGTACTAGAGCATTTGCAATTGGAATGTGTGACCTTGTCACTTTCTATGCATCAACAAATGTATCTTGTAATTTATTTGTAAGATTTTGTAATTGAATAATCATTTGAACTTCTAGTTCACATTGATTTGTATGAGGATCAAAATGGTATAATATTATTCTATTCCAGGAAATTTCTTGTTGTTCTACATGAATAGATATTTCTCCCCCTAATAAAGGGAACTCAATTTCATTAAATGACAATCTATAAATCTTGCTCTAAAAATATCTTCTAGTAATGGATTAAAGATATCTTATGATTAACATAAAATCAAAACCTACATAAATTCTAAGTCTACATTGGGGACCCATTTTGGTATGTTGTGTAGGTGCAATTGGTATATGGAATGTACAACCAAATATTCTTACATGAGAAATATTTGGTTGTTTACCTAGCACAATTTGTGAATGAGAGTACTAATGGTAAGATGTTAGTCTAATTCTAATAAGACTTATAGCATGCATAATATCATATCCCCATGCAGAAGTTGGTAATCTAATTTTTATCAATAATAAACTAGCTATTAATTAGATATATTTAATAAGTGATTCTGCTAAACCGTTTTGTGTGTGAATATGAGCAACATGGTGTTTAATATTTATCTCAATTGACATGCAATAGTCATTAAAAGCTTGTGATATAAATTCACCAGCATTATCAACTCTAATGGTTTTAATTAGGTAATCAAAAAATCATGCTCTTAATTTTATCAATTGGACAAGTAGTCTAGTAAAAGTAATATTTATTGTGGAAAGAAGATAAATATGTGACCATCTAATAGAGACATCTATTAGAATCATAAAGTAATGAAATGATCTACATGGTGGATGGATAGATCCACATAAATCCCCATTTATTCTGTCTAAAAATATTGGTGACTCTGACAAAATTTTACTAAAAGATGGTCTAGCTATTAACTTTTCTTATGAACAAGCATCACAAAAAATTTCATTGGGCAAAATAATTTTATGGTTCTTTAATGGATGCTCATGTGATTATTCTATGATTCGCCACATCATTAAAAATCTAGGATGACCTAGCCTGTCATGCCAAAGATTAAAAATCTGTGGGTTGTTGAACTTTTAGTTCACAACTACATATGATTCAATATGCTTAATGGTCATATGATATAACCCAAAGGATAAACGACTTTTGGTTCCATTTGGTAATATTATATTTACTCTTCTAGAGCCTTCAATTAATTTTAATGTACCAAATGTGGTATTTACACTGGCATTTTTATTGTCAAATTGTAAAAAAATCTTTTATCTCGAATGATTGTGGCTATGGTTGCACAATCAGCAAGACACACATTACCATCATTCATCTTAAAATTCAATAAAAAAATTAGATATAAAAAAAATATATAAAGAACAAAAATATAATTTCATTAACTCGAAAGAAAGTTTATAGATTTATTCAATATTAGCATTATCATCATTTATCAAGTAATTAAAATTATCGTTAGGCCTACAAAAAAATCATCTTCAAAATAAGGTAGGCCGGCTCGATAAAATTCATTTCTATATATTTGCCTTTTTTATTTAATATTACTTGAAATAGATCCACTAGATGTTTGGTCGTACGATAGGTATGTGACCAATGTCTTTCCAATATGCATCTATAACAAGTCTCTTTAAAGGCCTTGTGAGATTTTTTCAATATATTTTTCTTACTTTTTGTTTTGCCTCACCATTATTCTACTTTTGGTGGTCATATGAAATTTTTCTATTTTGGGAATGATGAAGCTAATTATTATAATGCTGATAGTTTCTTCCAAGACCATGTCCTCGCCAACCACAACCACATCCTCGTCCATGCCTATAATTTTGGAATGATGTTGCATTCACTTCTTGGAATGCTTTTGATCTAGTGGGATTGGATTGGTGATTTTTTATTAGTAGTTGATTATTTTGTTCATCAACTAGGAGACATGCAATTAATTCTAAATATTTAGTAAAATTACTCTATATATTTATCATATAGAAGCATATTAGAGGCATTAAATATTGAAAATATTTCTTCTAGCATCTCCTTCTATGATTTTTTTTCTCTGTAAAGTTTCAAACAAGAGCTTATTTTAAATAATGCAGAATTGTACTCACCGACTAATTTAAAATCTTGCAACATTAGGTGTATCCAGTTACTACTAGCTTTTGATAAAAACACAGTCTTTTGATGGTTAAATCTCAATTTTAATTAATTCACCGGGTAAGATTATCTTTTATAGTAAGATATCATTTTTTAGAATCTCATGGATATGATGTCTAAGTAAAATATGTGCTTTTGTACGATCCTACAGGGACATTGTATTTTCTTGTATGATTTGAGGTAGTTAGATGCAACTCAACATCTAGGTTCCAAGATGAATAAATTTTTTTTTTCAGAAATATCAAGCACCAATAATTAATATTTGAAAGTTTTGCCATTTTTGTAAAATCTTGTACAAAAATACGACCCTTTACAAACTAAAATAAATAATAATATTATCTTGTTCGGAGCAAACTCGTGCTGATAATATTTTATAAAATACTTATAAAAGTTGAGAGTAGATAAAATAGTAAAGAGAATTTTCTTACTCATATCCGATACAAAGTATTAAGCTCCTTTTATAGGAGATGCTCAAATACATAGTGAATATATTATGCATTCACAATTATTTTTAATATCATTAATATTTTTCAACATCATTCACATTTCTAACATCACATTTTCAATAATTATTTGAAAATGTGATGTTAAATAAGTACTTTTGTATGATCATGTAGGGATATTGTATTTTTTTGTATGATAGTATCTTCAAGATTTGAGACATGTAGATCCAACTCAACATCTAGGATCCAAGGTTTGAGGATCTTTTATTACAAGAGATGATGTCTAAGAAAAATGTTATATAAGATAATCTTTTATAGTAAGATATTCATTTTGTAGATCATTGTGGTTATGATGTCTAAGAAAAATAAGTGCTTTTGTATGATATTGTTGAGATATTATATTTTCTTGTATGATAGTATCTCCAAGATTTGAGGTAGTTAAATGCAATTCAATATTTAAGATCCAAGATAAATAATTTTTTCCAGAAATATCAAGCACAAAAAAATTGATATTTGAAAGTTTTGTCATTTTTGTAAAATTATGCACAGAATTATAACCGTTTACAAACTAAAAAAATTAATAGCATTACCTTAATCGAAATAAACTCATGCGTATAACGTATTGTAAAATACTCATAGAAGACGAGAGTAAAGAGAATAATAAAGAGAATTTTCTTACTCAAAAAAATAAACTTATCTCATATAAAATATTAAGCTTGTTATATAGGAGATGCTCAAATGCATAGTAAATATACTATACATTCATAATTATATTCAATATCATTTATATTTTTCAACATCATTCATATTTTTAACATCACATTTTCAATAGTTATTTGATAATATTTTTAAAGTTAAGAAAGTTATTTTGATTGGTTATTATGATAATGTTCCCAATTCATAAAATTTGTTTAAAATATTAAAATACAATAACTTAAAATAATGGCCATTATTTGTTTAAAATATTTGTTTAAAACATTTTCAATAGTTAAATAAAATAATGGCCATTATTTTAAAATAGAAAACAAGAAATCTTATTATCTCATTATTTAATTATTTTTCATTATATCTGTTTAAAACATTAAAATTTCAGCAAAAACATACTTGACGTCAGGACCTGGCTATTATTTTATTTCCTAATTCAGGCAGCGGCCTGGTCTTGTGCTTGTCTCTTCCACTGATTGTTGAACTATTTAAGAAGAGAAGGGTATCAGGCTGATGTGGTGCAGTGTTTCCATCTGAATTTAAATAATGGTGTCACGGTGACTTCGTCCCCAGTCATCTGGTTGTGTTGTTCCCCACTCCTCAGTGTAGGGTTAGAATTAGCTAGATATGTTTCTAGTGGACTTTTTTTTCCTTCTTCTGTAGTGTTTCTCAGATTTCGATTTGCTTGTAATATTGAAAAGACGATTTAGCAGTAGGGAAAGTAGAGATGGTTTTTGGTTTCCTGTTTTTTTTTTTTTGTTAATTGAAAAAACGAAATGGACAACTTTCAGAGAGCTCGGGAAGCGCCACCGAAGAAGTCTCGATTATCTGAAGACCAGGCAAAGCATAGCAGCCGCGCTTTTTTTCAGAAGCCGTCCCAATCCCAGCCCATACGGCATAGGGCTGAGAACAATGATTTGAGCTTTGAAGGCACGTATCAGCCACAAGTGCAACAGCATCATGAACTTGTGAGCCAATATAAGAATGCTCTTTCGGAGTTGACCTTCAATTCCAAGCCTATAATTACTAATTTGACTATAATTGCTGGGGAGAATCTTTATGCGGCTAAATCAATCTCTGCCACTGTCTGTGCTAACATTCTCGAGGTGAACTTAGTCTCAAAATTCTAATTATGGTTGTGGCCGAATTGTTCTTTGAGTAGGATCGTAAGAAAATGAAAAATTGCCGTTGTATGCTTTAAATTAGGTATCAAATTGTGATTGTATTTAAGCAACTGTTCAAGAAGAATCTTTTATCATTTGAATATGGATTGTACTTGTTTGGATGTATTATTTACCTTCCCTCCTTGATTGTTTATGGTTGTTCATGTTGGTTGTTTATGAGAATCGAGGGTGTTGCCGCAATTATTAACATAATGCATTTCATCATATAAGTTGGTGAATTCAATAATGTCCAATGCATGTTCCTATGGTACTTGTGAAAATTATGTGGATCTCTTGTGTTATTACATCAAATCTAGAGATGTCTAATACCTAAGAATATGCTTGTGCTTTAGTGGAATGTTGGGATCTGGGGGATAGTTAATCTTTCCTTGGCTATTATATTTGTTACTTGTGGATTAATGCTTTATAATTCATTATCAAATCATGTGATGTTGATGCTTCATTGCTGCTTTTAAGAGCATCTCTTCCACTGAACTGGCAGAGGAGGTCGAAATACACAGAAAGTGCTGTCTAATAATGAATTCGAAGCAACCCATCTAATGAAAATGTAGAAGCAAGACTGTGCGTGATGTTACTCCTTGGCCAATACTGCTGCACAAGATCCTTTGGTACCCGCTGCACTCATCACCAACAATCAAATTGCTTTGCAATCAGACACTGTTGTTTGAATTACTGAGTTTGTACAACATACTCTTTTGCCTTTGGGTGGGCTTTCACCACAATGGGTATCATGATAGATGATAGAGCATAGCATGCCAGAGTTGCAAGTTCTGTCAATATTGAGCATTTTGCTTCATTGTTAATATGTACCTTGCAAACACTTTTAAGTTCATATATTGGGTGCAGCAACATTTATCCTGCAATCCTTGTTTATATAAAAGTAAATTTTTGAACCTGGCTGTTTTGATTTTGGAAGATAGAGCATATTACTTAAATGTCTACATAAAGATGTGAGCATTTAATTGACAGGTTGTTATTTTTGGGGTTATCGGTAATTGGCATGGGATTTGAGTGAGAATTGGAAACGATGTGCAAGTAACTGCCCTGGGGAAAAATGGGCAAAAAGTATTGTCTAGGTAGATTACAGCAGAAAGATGGTCAAAAATTTTCATCTAAAAATGCTAAACCCGGGAACAAAGAAACTGATTTTTTTGTCATGTGATTTACAGCAGAAAGATGGGCAAAAAGTTCTAATTGGTATGAAAAGAATTAAAAATGAAAAGAACTTTTCTGGTCATGGTGAAGAACTTTTTTTTTTATTTTGTTCATTATGTGTTTTCTGACCAGGTGCAAAAATCTTGTCTAGGTAGTTTATATTGGGAACTGCAGTTATTTTTATGTGGGGTGATTTGATAATTATGAATGAGCTCAGGAGTCATTTTATTCTGGTTTTAGCTTTTCTGTTATCATTTACTAGCTAGTTTTCTTTAAAAGACATTCATGGCAGTGGTCTTATCTTAATAATAGGAGCAACTCGCAGGTTCCTAATGAGCACAAGCTGCCTTCTCTTTATCTTTTGGATAGCATTGTAAAGAATATAGGGAGAGATTATATAAAATACTTTGCTGCAAGGCTGCCTGAGGTTAGCTTTTCATTGCATGCATTTTATAATGTGACATGCTACGGTGGGAAAAAAAAATACATGATGGACTTTGTCAATATAAAATCATTCTGAAGATAAGTGATCATATGCAAATTCATAAAAAATTTATGGGGTTAGTCTGTTACATGTCTTTATGAAATATGAAATCCACCTTTAATGTGATATGATATAATGTTGATTTTTATTATGTTGCAGTAATTTTTTTTTTTATTTTAGGTATTCTGCAATTCTTACAGACAGGTTGATCCATCTGTGCTGCCTAGTATGCGTCATCTTTTTGGAACATGGAGGGGGGTATTCTCTTCTCAACCATTGCAAGCAATTGAGAAGGAACTTGGTTTTACTTCTTCCATAAAGACTTCATCTTCTGGAACTGTTGTGTCTAATGTTGACTCTCAGTTGAAACGCCCACCACACAGCATTCATATCAATCCAAAATATTTGGAGAAGCAGCGCCTTCAGCAGTCAAACCAGGTGATCAGTTTTCATTTTTTATGTTCTTTGTTCTTTGACCTTTGTTTGTCACAGTAGCTGAGTAGCCAGATTCAACTGTCCTATGTAATTGTACTGTGTTGTTCCAAGTTGTTGACTATGAAAACCAAATTCTGCTACAGAACATGGTCTGTTTTTACAGAGATACATTGTTATTTAGTTGTTGAATTATTTTATGTCATTTTTTATTCTTCACAAATCCACATCATTCAAAGCCATATAATAATCAAAGGAGATTCAACATTAGATGGTGTAGAAATCTAGATCACACCTAAATTAAGAAAATATCATTGACGTACCCAGTATACAAGACTCCTATTTAGCACATTGTTTGAGAGATTTGGTTCGAAAACCTCACCTTTGAAAATCAGATAAGTGGTATTTATTAAGTTTGAACTCAAGATAATCATCATTGAATGAATGTATTTATTATCTTACTAGAATATGATCTATAATACATACATATAATGTGAAGATTTCTCAATTGTTTTATTATCATAGTATTATTTCAACATAAATTTTTTAATTTTGGAGTTCAATATAGTAGAAATTTAGATCACACCTAAATATAAAAAAAAATAAAGGTAGTATGCAGTGCACAAGGTTCATAATTAACATGATGCATGTGCTATAAATATTTGAGCTATTTTAATAAAATATTTATTTTTTTAGTAATCTTATTTTGTTGAGTGTGTTGATATAGAAAATATGTTGTATAATTCTATGATTTATATATTAAGTTTTGAATTGGTTTTTATATGTCAAATATATTTTTATTTATTAATTTTTAAATATTCTTGTCATTAATTTTTTATAATTTAATGAAAAGTATAGAAAATAAAAAAATAATTTGTCATGAAAAAGATATATACATGTATATCGCGAGTAGTCATTGATAAAACTTAAAAGTGATAAAATATCTAAATCTTTTTCTGTGTTAAATTTATATTAAATCTTCATATATCCAAGTGCATTAAATTAAATAGGTTCATAAAATTAATCTAGCATATAGAATAGTAATCTCTTATAAATTTTTTTAATTGCCATGTCTTATATTTTAGGGTCAAAATATTCTTAAGATTATTGTAATATATTTTTATTTTGATTAGTGATTAATAATCAAGTTGAGAATAAACAAGTAAAAGATTTAAAATATATAGAAGAAAATATTACCATCGAAGAGAGAATGTACAATCCATGGTGTTCAATGTCAAATATTATAAATAAATATCAATAAAAATAAAAATAAAAGTATAGTCCAGTTATCTGAAAAATGAACTATAGAGAATATTCATAATACAAGAAAGTTATAAAGATGTAGGTTGAATATTATCAAATCTAATATTTTCAGAGTAAAAAATATAATAAATATGATATAATTTTTAGTAATATGAGTATTAATATTTGTATCAATATTATAAAGTTTGAAGTGAGTTTATTAATAAAATATTAATGATATTTAAAAAAAAGGAAGGTCTTATTTATGTCTTAGAGATGTGTTTTTATATTTATTTTTAGTAAGTATAAGTATCATAGTGGATGAACTTGATGTGAATTTTTTAATAATTTTGGGAGTCAATACATCTTTTTTATATTGTGTAAATCTCGCACTCTCATTTATTGATATAATATTAAATGGTTGTTTTTGGTATATTGATTCTCTTTTAGGAAGTATTCTGAATTATGGTTTTCTTTCATTTATGCTTGATGTGATAAATTTTTTTCATATTCTACTTAAAATTTTAGTTATTCCATAAAAAATTACTTCAAAATCAAATATTTTTTAAACCTTAATTTTTATTATTTTATTATTTTTAAATACTTCTTCCGAAATATGAATTAGGGTTCCTGCATAAAACATCATTGCGTGTCACTGTGCATCATTGTGCACCACTACCATGTACCACAATGTGCCACTATCACCTACCTATTGTTGCATATGTTTGCTACCCCCAACCACCAACACCTTTCATCATCAATCTTGCGTGTTTGCTGCTACTTTTGCACGTATTTTCTATGAAATTTATGGGTGCATGCTGCCACCATAGTGCATTCCTGCTGCCAATCATTGTGTGCCATTTTCTGTGTATAAATAATTCATCTTCTGTTCATACATTATTTTGGTACAATACACACTAATCTCTAAACCTTTAGGTTTGAAATCCTTATGAACATAAACATAAGATTAGATTTTTTAAGGCTAATGTCATATTTCAAAATAATTTTGAAAAATAAATAAAATACATTCTAAATAAAATTAATATATTAAGTTTCCTTTTATAATCTACAAAGATAATTGAAACATCTTATAGGTCGGATGTTCCAATTAACAGTACAAAACAGAAATAAAAAAAATAAATAATTGAAATATTGCTTTTGGTGCAAGTGCTTTGGACAATGATATTTTATTGGAGCAGCAACATGTTTTTATGAACAGAAGGAAAGAAAAAGAAAAGAAGTTGAGTTTTTGTTTGATTAATTTTTTATTTTTTTTATTTTTCTATTTGTGTTATTTTGCTAGCTTTGTTTATTGTTGGAATTGTTATTTTTTATGGTCTCAATTGTGAATTGAATGTGCAAATGGTGAACTCGACATGATTGTTGTGAGTGATTGACTCATGACTATGCTAGTAGTGATTTGTGAATATCGTGTTTACTATGTTGATGCTAGTGGTTGTCTTGTCATTGAGCATGTCTGGGTAGGTTGTGATTTTTTTTGGTGTCATGTTTTGTATGTTTTCCATGATATATTTAATAATATAAAATAATGATAATCAATGTAAGATCATGAGGAATAATTTAGTGGAGGTTGAATGTAGATACATATTCACTATAAGCCACTTTAGTGAGAATTTAGATCGAGTCAAAATTATGTGAAATACTTCTTTGATGAATCATTCATGATTGATATTGATGTATAATCGATGATTAATGCATAATTACTTATTTATCGATGATAATTGATTGATTTGAATATGTTTAGTATTTTTGGTTCTTATTAGATATGATAGAAGGTTTGATATTAGTAATATTGATATATTCGCCAGAGATATTTTACTTATATGATAATATTACTTAGTTATTGACATATAGATTAATGAAAATGAGGGTACCCATTATGTATGTTTGATATAATTGTGTGAAATGATTATTGTGATAATATTTGTATTGATAGATTTAATTATGCCTAAATGATTGAGTGATATATTTGTAATATTCTGTAAATATATTTTTTGGGAGATTGATTCACTATTTTGTGGATATAAATTTTTAGGAAGAGAGTTTTTCTAATTTTTTTGAAGTTTTATTAGAAGATAATCTAGACATTGACAACTATATCCATATCTAATGGAGTTGGGATTATCAATCAAACAATCACAAGTTCTTTTTTGCATGGTGGTAGTGAGAGAACCAAGATAAATACTCCTAAAGGAAAAAAGTTGACATTGATTTATTCATTTAGTTTGAGATCAAGAAACACTTAGAAAAAATATCATCTGGTCAATCAAACAACTTTCTTGTTACACTATAATATGAAGATTATTTTAGATTCTTTTTTTGTGGGGCTACCAAGTACCATCTCTTGTGAATGTATTTGTACTAAGGTATTTGTACTATTTTTTATTCTCTTCGACTCTCTCAAGACTCTTGGATTATAGGCATAGGAGTCAACACTCATGCTATATATAAGTGATTTTAGAGTTTTGATATTATAGTGACTAATGATATCGTAGCATGAGTCATGTGAGATGATAATATTAATATTGTATTTATTTTTTTTGACATAAGTTTTTTTTGTATCTAAATTTTATTATTTGTTTTTAATTAGTTATTTACTAAATAATAAAAATGTAATATTTTTTTTTGTGATGTTTTTGTGTAGTATTAGCTAACTATATAAATGATTTCATTGGAGATTGAGTGAGTTGGACTATACCTATTATTGTTCACCCTTAGGAGCTCCTCTAATGTTTGATTATTATTGATCTTTTTTATTTATTCTGGACTTGGCTATTCATTTTTAGATAAATTAAAAATTTTGGAATCAAATATGAAGAGGTGATTTCTGTTGATTGATTATTAAATATATCAGTTAGAAAAATATAATAGAGTTCCTTATTTGCAACATTAAGAATGTATTAGCATGAATTAATTCTATTTGATTTGTTCCTATATTTGAGAATTTTATAGGATTACTGTACTTGATAGTTTAAGATGTAATAGTATGTATTTGATACTATTTAACATATATGATTATTTATTCTAAAAGAAATTTTTAATTTTTATCTATTTGTATAAAATAATATTAAATGGAAAAAATTTATTTTGAATGTTATATTAAAATATTAAGAATTAATACTATTTTTGAATATTTAAAATTAATATTTTAATTTTTTGAAGAGTGATTTATCAGACAACCTATACTTATGCTTATAAGCAAAATGAAGTAGCTGAAAGAAAAAAATATATATTTTGGTGAAATAATTAAGATATTTCTATTACATAAAAGTGTCGTTAGATATTTTTAGGTAGAAATAATATAAATGATTAATTTTTGATACTCATAATCAACAAGTTGTCTCATATATCTTTTATGATTGTATGTTATATTAGTTTATATATGAAGTCAAGAAGTTATTTTATTGTTCACTTAAGATTTTTGAATGTACATATTTTATTCATAATTTTTTTTTCTAGATAGAAAAAGGTAGCCACATGTGTCATCAACTTTGCATTCCTTAAGTATTCTAGAATTCTGAAATGGTATAAATAATATTCATTAGAGACTAAATGGGTTATTACTAGCATATAGCATTTTGAGGATAAGCCATTTTTCACGGATTTGATTTAAGAAGAAGCTCATTTAGATATTATGGTGATCGGATCTGTCCGAGTCTAGTTATTATCACTTATAGGGTGACGATTAAACCTATATTTTAGTTATCTTTTTAGGTATCTTTGAACGAAGATATTTATTATAACATTAAGATAAAATTTCTTTTTAGGTATCAACATTAAAAGTCATACTCATTGGCCATCGCATATGACAAGTTAATATCTCAACAATCTTAATCTTTAAAATCAAAGAGTATACATCTGATGAGTATCAAATATAAGAACTACCACACTTTACGAATATACTTGTTATCATATTAAATCACTACATCTTTCTAGGCATAAACAATAAAAAATCAAACTTAGTACATGATATTTTATCAATTTTATTCTCAAAAATTAAAGATATTGCATTCTATGAGTATCAAACACTTGATGAAGACATTTACATTACATTAAGGCACAATCTCTTTCTTGGTATGAACAATAAAAAAATCATACCCAAAACATAGGACTCATTCTTCATGTGAGATATGGAAAAGAATAATATTGTCGTTATTCTAAAAATTAGAGAGATTACTATTTTTGAATGAAGATATTTATTATTACATTAAGATAGTTTTTTCTAGTTATGAACAATAAAGACATATACATGCATAAGATTTATGCTTAATATCAGGTTTGAAATAAATTAATATCTCAACAATCTTAACATTAAAAATCAATTTATTTCTAATTTTAAACAATATTGAAGGATTTACTAAGTGTAAACAAAATAATAATGTAATATAAATGTGCATGAAATCCTCAATTTGTTGGTTATTTTATAAAAGTCGCTACCACATTTTAAAATAAAAATCATGAGACAATGTAGATGATCATGTGCATCGGCTCACCAAAACAAGAAATGGACCAAAATGCAAATACTGGCTATCCTCCACCATCACCTTCATCATTGTTATTAGTAGAATTGCATGAAAAATCCACTAATGGACTAGAGACTGACCCATTGGCATAACATCTCATTGATTTACTTGTACTACCCATTCGAGACACAATTGAAACTTGAAGGAAGATCACCATGCCAGATAATAAGAAAAAATTACTTAAAATTACTATTTTACTCTACTATATATGACATCAAGCCTATTGTTATATGTAGTTTATATACACAATATATATATATATATATATTCATATTAGAGGTGTCAAATGGGCCGGCTCGGCCCGACCCATTTTTTAGGGCACGTTCGTGCTACCGTGCCGGGCCGGGCACGGTTTAAAAATAGCCGAGCCCGGCACTGTCAGTAGGCACGGCGGGCCATGCCGTGCCTTGCCTGGCCCGCTCGGGCTTGCATGTCCGAGCGGTTTGGGATACAGGAAGATCGTGGCTAGGGTCGAATCAGACCCGACCCGCGGTCTTTTTTTGCGGGAGGGGCATCCTAGGGTCGGGCTCACGGGACACCCGACACGGGACTGACCCGTGCCGGGGTGCCGTGCCGCGTGCCGAACCGTGCCGGGTTAGGCACCACACGGCTCTGGCCAGGCACGGCACGACACGCGCCTAACCAGGGCACGAAATTTTTCCGTGCCGGGCCGGGCCAGCCCGTCCTGGTTGACACCTGTAATTCATATATATGTAAACTATAAAATGCATATATATAGAATATAAATGCATATATGTGTGAATATATATAGTGCAAATATATTACATATATGCATATATACGCACTACATGTGTGTTTGTGGATACACACACACACACAAAAGAATATATACTACATATATGTAGTAGATAGGTAGCACATATATGTGCATATTATATATATATACATATATAATATATACTACTCATTTGTAATATTTGTTAATTTATTTATTTCATTCCAATTTTTATTATTATCAAACATTGTACTGAAAATAAAAAACCATTCAAATTAATATTTTTTAAAATTATCCAAATACTAGAAAATGGAATCAAAATATGTTGCTCCATAAAAAATATTAATTTTCATTCAATTATTAAAAGAATTGAATTATTAAAAAATTAACATTCAAAATATTTATTCTTTTTAACAATATTATCTTGAAACTACACACACATACAATAGATATGATGAATTATCTCTTTAATCTCCATAAAAAAAATTACAAACAAAAGCAATTTCACTCAACAAATTTTGATTATCATACTCTTTAAATTATTTTATGAAATCATTCAATTTTTTTTAAAAAAAGAACATATCTTTCTTCCAACAAAATTATTCAAGTATATCATAAAAAATAAATAATAAATATCACAAAATAAATAATTATCTAATATATTTTCCAATTTAGCATATCTCATAGGTTACACAAAATATTTTTTTTTTTTTACATATAGGCCCTAAGATCATGAGTTTCAACTTAACAAAGAATAATGATCAAATCAATTATATATAACAATTAGATAATTATTTATCTCCAAAAAAGATAGCACTGTCTATTTTGATTTTTTTTTTAAAAAAATAATTTATCTCCAAAGAACATGAAATAAATAATTATTTCTCATTTTAAGTATAGAATCAAAGTATAGAGTCGTTACTACTATAATTTATGAGCTTCTTTGGATCACATAGTTACTTAGTGAGTTTAATTTTGTCATTTTAGGGGTCACTACTTTTTACTATGACATATAACAAGTTAGCCACATTACTTCAACATCGTATTTTTATTTTAGATCTAATTGTAGACACCTTAATGTAGAAATTTAAGAGAAGCACATATTTCTTTTTTTTCAAGCTTGGGATTTATGATATGTATGTTTTAGCTTGAATAAATATTGAATATTGTACTTGTATTATAATTATTTTTATGTACTCCATAATGTGTGTTACTTTTAATCAATTAAATATGTGTATCGAATATTTGTTTCACATCAATTATGATGATATTTATAAAATACAAAAAAATTCTTAGTAATTATATAATTTATTGTAATTATTACTATAAATCTCAAAAAAAAAATTCATTTGTTAAATTATATTACATAAATCATAAAATAATATTCATAATACTGTAAAGGTATTTATCCACTATTTTCTTCAAATAAGTCTTTTATCATATCAATTGATCTGGTTCTGGTTCAAAATAGTAGCTTATATTTTCTAATTGTTCAATACAATAAATCAAAGATGAGTTATATTCATAATATATTATCAATTGTAATCACTTATCCATTTTTTGATATTATAAATTTTTTTTTTTTTTCATTTCAGGATAACTATAAATACTTAATACTATTACTAAGATACTTAATCATTTAAAATAATGATAAACTACTAGATAAACTGAGTAATAATTACATCTAATAATACTTATAATCTTATTCTAAAAATTTTTATGTAAGCTCATTTGAGAATGCAAATAAGGATACATAATGAAAAGTGGACCTAAATAATTGATCAGCTCAAGATCATAATAGTAATCAAAGCAATCACACAAACTTATGATGTTGATTACTATAATATTTTTTTCTCATGTAACTATTATGATCACTATTAAGTTATTACTTACTATAATTATATCTCACATGTGTAATATATATGAATAGTGTGTGTGAATTATTCTTATAGGCTGAATTTCAAACGAATCATTTGAGAAATCTTTAATTTTTTTTTTAGATACTAAGGTTGGATATTTGAGAAATATAATTATTTTTTTCTCATATGAGAGATGTACTTAGATTATAATATAATTAGTCACATCCTAAATTTTCATAGACAAATTCATATAAACATATTTCTCAAAATATATAAGTATATGTAAAAGGATTCAAGACAAAATTTTATTTAGAAATCATAAGCATAATCAAGTAAGAGACATATTTAGATTATAATTATGCTTCGATAATTTAGATAAGTTTAGACCATCACTAATGCATTGGATTTCATACAAATTCTAAATTTAAATGTATTTGATCACGATTATTATTGAGACAATAGACTAGTGTAAAAGTTTATTGTATGTAACTACCATAAGGTTGATAAGGATAGATTGGGGAGGAGGAATAAAAAAAAATTAGGCTCCGACAATTATTGAGATGAAATCTGTTACATGATTTTGTATTTTTCTTTGAAAAATTGTTAAATCTCATAAAAAATAAGTGACATAATATTATTTTTAAATCTAGTATAAAGGCAGACTATAAATTTATGATATTCATTATTTATAAACTCCAATGAATTAGTCACTTCTTAAAAAAGCTATGCTTATCAGTTCAGACGTCAATAATATTTTATTATAACAATCAAATAACTTGACATCTAATATTCTACAATTGATCAAAATATATTGAGATTAATTATTACATCAATATTATGTCTACATGATTGCTATCAAGCAGATTACAAATATTTCAAGAATGTGCCCAAAAATTTTTTTTCCTCTCTTATAAGTTGATTGTCTGTGACATAAAAGCACCAATTTATTTTCTTGTTTATTTTCTCTCATCTTCTCTTTTCTCTCTCCCTAAATATTATCCAGACCCTAATAGGTTACATCACAACAAATATGAATGCATCTATTTTACTTTAGATGAGATAATCTCAGCTACAACTTATTTTATCAAATAAATACATTTATATGTGGGCTCTGATCAAATTCCTTGCCTAGAAGAGATAAGTTTTTACTATAGGTCATAATTTTTAGTTGTAATTGTAACTACTTAGTTTATTATCTCTCTCCAAAAATGAAGAAACTGATAATTAGGTTCATTAGATATATTTTTCTTAGATATTCCAATATCCAAAATGAAGTATAAGTATTATTCTTCTTTGCTAACTAGAATAATTAATATTGTTAATATGATAATTTCTGAGATTGAACTATTTTAAATGATTCATCGAGTATTGATGATGCTCATATTAGAGGAAATAATAAATATTAGGTATAGCAAAAACACTCATATTATAGAAAATAAAAGATATGTGATTATATTAACACTTTTATAAAAAAAACACACACACACACATATACACATACACATATATGTTATTTTGTTATATCTGTCTATGTTGTGTAATTGCGCTTCCACGGTAGTGATATTAAGATACAGAAATAACAGAAAATAAGTAATATATATATCCAATCCAGCAACCAACCACGACAGAATTAAAAAATGAGAAATAAATATTGAAAATAATGTGGTTCACTAGTCGCTCAGTACGATTAGCTAAATCCATCAGAAAATGCTTATGCATTACAGATTAAACCAATCAAAATAGTCATACAGTATGCAGCACACAGAGCAGTCATGATAAATTGCGCAGAGAGAAGAGAGAGAGGATGAATAGTTCCCCGGGTCCAAAAAACAGTCACCCGAAATTAAAATTACAAATATTTTATAAAAAAATTTCTCGGTTCATTTAACTGGTGCGGGACCTCCGTTATTGTGTCACTGTTGCATCCCCGGCTTATTAATATTTTCTTTCCTGCATTTACATGAAAATATTAAAACAGAAACAAAAATATTTGGTTATACAAATAGATTATCAAAAAAAAAATAACAATACTGCAGTCTATTTGAAGTATATATGTGTATATATATATATATGCATGTATACACTAAGTCGATACTTCACATACACATATATGTTCATAGCTTATTCTAGTTGAACTATCTAATATGCAAGTTGATTAAATTTGAAGTATTGACTTAGTACTTTCAATTTCTTTATATAAGAAATTAAAAATGTTTTATCTTACTTTATTATATTTATTTTTTTATTCTTATTTTGATATTATATATTATAATTATTTATTCTTTTGATAGTTACTGGATTCCATACACTCTATATGAGTTATTTTGTTATCCAGGATGATAATATACTTTTTTAGATGTACTAAATATAAATACTTCTGATAATATATGAAAAATTTATTTAAATTTTCCAAATAAGCTTGTGTTGAGAAATAATTGAGCATATATTGTAAAACTAGATTTGAATGGAATGTTAATTGGTTTAATACTAGTTTGGTAGCAAGAGGATTTGTATAAACCTTTGAGTGAATTATTAAAATATTTTTTCTTAGATGTCAAAATAATTTTTATTAGATTATTATTTTTTATTGTTAATTCTCATAAGTGTATTAGGTATCAGTTAAATGTGAGCAATACCTATTTTCTTGGTGATTTTAAAAAGAAGATATATATATTGTAGTTACCTTGTTTTACTATCCCGAGGGTTGCAAAAATGATTTGTAGACTAAGGAAGATTGTTTAAGATCTGAAGTAATGTCATATGCTATGAGTTAATCATTTGTCTTAGTCACTTAATATTTTTGGCCTAAAGTGATGTATATAAGATTATTCTTTTTTTTTTGTTAACATAGCTTATATGTAAAATATATGCTGCTAGTAGTATGCATTAATAATATATTTATTATCGATGATGATTAGTTGAGTTTATTTTAACCATAATTATATTTGTAGATTGATTCTTAGATAAAAGATTCAAGTTATCTCATGTATTTTTTGAGCATTGATATTGTTTATTTAAGAGATATTTTTTTTGGAGAAAATATGTTCTAGATATTTTATCCAATTATGATATGTTGGGATGTATACATGTTCATTTATAATCGGATACCAATGTTGGCTTATTCATAAATATTAAATATCAAAACTTTAGTTGAATTATTTAAATATATAAAAGTCATACAAATTTTTAACTATTCAATAGTTATAAGACTAGATATTATGTTTGTTGTTAGTATAATAATTTATACCTAGATTCTCACATGCAGATTCATATGGTTATAGATTCTTCAGCTATTTAGATATACAGAGTGTGTTCTAGGATGTGTGATTTATTTTAGATACGATGATCATAACTGAATAAATGTTTACTTAGATCCTTGTTGAGCTTTTATGATAATTGAGATATAATATGCTATCAAATTTTGTATTTTTTTGAGGTAATATTGTTTTTTTAAGTAGTAAATGATAGATTATTATTTTATGATTAAATACAGATCTAAATTACAAAACTATGATACCACTTATGAGTTTTAGTGAATCAATTCTTTTTTTTTGGAAAATTCAACATATTTGTTTAAAAATTAATGAAATTGTTTTATAATTATCAAATAACTCGATACATTATTATTAATTTTAGTATTTTACAAATAGATAAAATATATTGAGATTAATTATTATTTTATTTGAAATAAAATTTAGAATGATGCTATAACTATACCATTTATGTTTACTAGTAATTAATTTGTATATATATTCACAAAAGTATTAAAATGATTATAAATATATTTTGTTTTCCTAAGATGAGTGCCTATAAGTACTAATCAATTTGAGGGGGTGTTTAAAACCCTAACCTTGTCACATATATGATTGGCAAATAGTAGTTTTATGTTTTGGTCTTGTTATACAATAGATTTATTACACATAGAATTACATTGTCATATCTTTTTTTTATAATTACACATTTTTTTGATCTTTTAATTTTCCAAATGGCACAGCTTCAACAGAGTCGGCTGCACGAATTGTCGGCCTGGTTGTAAGTTTTTTGGGTTGGGTTGTGCCTAAAGTGGCCGGATTTGGCTTTTTCGGGCTGGGTTTGGCCATTCAGGCCGATTTTGGACCGTTTGGAAAATTGTTAATCCCAAATTTAAAAATATTAAAAAATTTTAATTTTAATTATTTAAGACGTAAATTAAAATATTTATTAATGATTTAATTTTTAATTTATTGAATTAATAAAACATAAACATGAAAACAATTAAAATCTAAAAATTAATAAGTGTCTGAATTAATAGCAGTAACATTGTTTGAATTAATATCAGTAACAATGTCCCAATTAATAAAACTAAAATATTAATAAAATTTAATGCAAATCACAAAAATCTAAGTGTCTGAATCAAATCTCAAAGTAAAAAAATAAATAAATAAAGACAATCCAAAAATAAATCAAGCCTCAAAATAAAAATAATCAATGATGATATTAGTATCAGTGTATCAATAGATCCGTAGGCAATAAAGTAGGCTCAGGTGCTTAGCTCAATCATCAATGCTTCAATGTCATATCAGTTGTTAATCATCATCAATATCAATGCCCTGCGTATCATCATCAACAAATAACTCATTTGCTTTTGTTGTTGTTCCAGTATGATCCTGAATGTTCAATCTCGAATCATCTTAATCTTTCATACATGCTAACGTCTCAATAATATCTGGTCATAATCTGTATCTCTTATTTGAAATCACTTTTACTACAATAGAAAAGATATATTCTGATGCTACGCTCAACATCAGAAGAGTCAATAAATCTCGTTCCATCTTAGATAACACGGGAAAAGTGGACTTATATGATTATTATTATTATAATTATAAAGATTCTTATTATCGAAATGTGATAGGATTGGATAATAATTGGTATTTAAGTACCTAGACAGCTTGCTCATATTCAAGGGTTCATCTCATCGTTTCTCACTCGCTAACTAAATGAAAAAGTTATTATCTCCAAATATGATATCTTTGTCGGTACTTGGAGTCTCATTATTTCTATCATCATATCTAGTATCATAGTATGCAAAAAGCTTAGTCAATTTCTCATGTATGATTCCTTTAGGTTGATTTTTCTGGTTAATGTACGAGAATATATATATCAAAATATTTGATATCCCTTTCACCTTAATCCTATGATCTATGTAGGCAACCAGAGCTAGACAATACATAGATGAAATAGTGGATTAATACTTTGAGTACTTAGGTTTCATATCTATAATCATATTGCCAAGTGTCAGATCATATCTAAATTTTTTAAATATTCTATTAATGTTGTATATGTACCTGAGTGCAATGAAAGTCATAACTGACAAACATATATTCGTCGTATCATAAAAAATATTTAGAATTTTATAAATGAAATTCTTGTAGCCGAGTTATTGTTATCAATAATAAGTTTATTATTTTTATTATTGACATAGACGGATATTACATGTTTGTAACCAACACATAACTCCAATATAAAGTATTTGTAATTTAAATAGTATCGCATATCTGATTGAAATTTTTTTTAAGACTTGCAGACAAATGGAGAGTACTGAACTTTCGTTGTCTGTGAGACGCGCGAAGAAATTTTAGTGAGTTAAGTATGTTTCTAAAGCGGAAGAATAATCTTCATCATTTCTTATACTATGAGATTAATGACGTGACACATGTATCTAATATAAAAAATCTTTAATAATAGTTTATCTTTAATAGTTCTAATAAACATGTTAATGACTATTCTATTATTAGATGTATTATTGAATGTGATATTAAATATTTTATTTTGAATATTATATTTTCTAAATATTTTTATTATGCACTTATAAATGATTGGGTCGTCATGAGGATGAAGAATTTTTGAGTATCTTAATATTTTTTTATTTAGTATCCATTTAGAATCTACATAGTGGGTAGTGAGTCATGCGTAAGATGTATCATCATGACTAGTTCAGATATTAGATGTCACAGATAGCACTTCATTATAATATCTAAATTCATTAATTATTAATTTTTTTTCTAAGTTATAGTATTTTAATATTTTTCCTAGATGTGAACCTATGAATCCTATGATATACAAGCTGAAAATAAGTCTGCATAATATTAATTATCCTTGGATTCTTCTAAAACATAATTAAAAGATTTATCGTGGTGATTAGTTTGATAATGTCTTTCTTTCCTAACTTGTTATGGTAATTGAAGGGATCAACATTGAGGCTAAACTGAATCTAGCATCAAAGAACTCATTACCGAGTTGGGTTTGCTTAGGATCTAATGCATCATATTTTTTGGTGTATTGCTCCGTATGATTTTTAAAGTGTCCAATCTCACACTAACTCTTATAGTTTAAATTTTTTTTATAATATTTGTGTTGTGCTGATTTTTCTTTGGTATCATTAATATTTATTATTTATATTATATTAAAGTGAGTTCAAACTATTTATATTCTTTTAGTATTTTATTTTTTAGATATTTGGGTTGAGGTAAACGGAGAAACTAAAGTTTTAGCAGTCTCGGGTCTTTCTGTAGGATTTTCATTTGTTATATTATAATTTTCAATGTTTATATTTAAATTAATTTCATTATATTAATTAAAATTTTATTTGTTATTTTTATTTTTTATTTATTTTTTATTTATTTTTTATTTATTTTTATTTATTTTTATTTATTTTTTATTTATTTTTTATTTATTTTTTATTTTATTGTAATTAATGTTTATAAAATAAAATATTAATTAAAATTAATTATACTAAAACTTAGCTCTTAAAGTTTAAAGTTAACTAATATAAAAAAAACTTAACTAAACAATAAAAAAAATATTTGTATTGCATAAAATTATGTTAGCCTTTTGACATCCATACCGCATTGCAATAGCCAGGTTGCATTTATGGTCCATACCGCATTGCAATAGTCAGGTTGCATTTATGGTCCATACCCGAGTCCAAAAGCTGAAACAAAATGAGAGATCAAGAGAGAGAGAAAAGGATGAGATTCAAGAGGAGATGGAGAGAAAATATAAGATATAAAGAGGGAGCTAAGTTAAATTTTATGAATGAGGGGGATTATAGATTTGAAAAGTTTTTTTTTTTAAAAAAACAATTTTTATTGATTTTTTTGAATTTTTTTCATAATTAAAAGGGGCAGAATTCTTAGTGCAGTTGGATTTCGCGTTCTAGTCGTTGGGGTGACATCCAACGGTCAAAATTTAAATTTTTTTTGGACTGTTGGGTCGGTTCCACCATTGAACCAACTTAAACGGTCACAGGTTCCAAAAGCTTCGTCTTCTGGAACATGTTGGGCTTGGGTTGGGAAGACGGGATCAATGGGTCTGGGTCGGGTTGTGTTCGACACCGATGGAAAGTCGGGCTGCTGGGGTTGGGGTTAGGGCATCGGACGTCGGGGTGGGGGGGCGGGCAGGGCTTGGGCTGCCTGGCTAATTTAACATTTTTAAAGCTAGCTTGAGATGATCTGGGTTGTCACCTGGTTGTGCTTGGCTGCCCTTCTTAATAGTCATGCTTGAATGACATGGCCTGACATGATTGCCTATTTGGGTCATAAAAAGTTGAGCCATGCTTGCTCGTCATTGTCCCGTTGTTACTTTGAGATTCAATATTTTTTTTAATGATTTATTATACCTCATTGTTCCATAGCCATGTATTTTTTTTATGTGCACATAATTCTTTAATCTATTAGTTTGTTTTCTTACTCATTGTGTGATTTGAAATTTGTTCAAAAATTTATATGTTATTTATTTTGTAGTAATGTTTTATTTTTTTTACTTTGTTTGAATTATGATTCATTGATTATGTGTTGAATTATATGATATGAATACTAAAATATTGGATTTCATAAGAAATTTGAAGTTAAATATGCTTAGGCAAAAATAATACTAAGATGTTTGATCAAAAGAGAAATTTTTGTGTAGTATGTATATATTAGAGGTCTTTATTTATTGTGATAATAAATATTTTTGATCAAAGTTATTTGATTTTATATTTTAGATTAATTAGATACAATCCTTTTGACTTTTAATTGTAAAACTATTAAAATATTAATATTTCTTAGAACTCACGCTATAATAGTAGTTCTGCATATTGAGTATAACTTTAACCTCCATGATTGATCGACTATGAAAGATCTTATTTTTAAATCAGACATATATCCCTATCTACTATTCATTAAAATATTAGTTTAATTTGATTTTATACTATTTAAGAAACTATACTTTTATTTTTAAAATAAAAATAAAGATGAACAGTTATATTGGTTCGTCAAGTATTCTTCTAGTATAATCTTAAAATTTTTTACTTATTTAGATCTTATTTTCTAATTAAAAATAATTAATTTAACTTTTATATTATGTATTCGCACAAATCTTCTGACAATATTTTCTTTAATTGTAAACATATTAATAATTCAAAAATTACAAACTAAGTAAATAAAAAATAGTTATATTATATTGAACGACAAAATCTCTGTCTTTATTACATTTTTGTATCTATTTCTATATTTATTTACATAATTATTTAGATTCTTCTTTAAAAAAAATATTGGTAGCAGAAGAGTTTTTTTAAAAATTATTTTTATGAAATTTTCAAAGAAATCTTTCCTTTTAATCTAAATTAATTGGAGAAATATACATGTTAATAATATGTATCAGTGATGCTTTGTTATTAAAATAAATTTTAAAGTGGATGAACATAAAATTTTTAAAAGATTAGGTTGATATAATGACATTTAATTGTTTAAATGTTTAGACTTTATTTTAAATTTAATAATTAATGATGATGCCCTAAATTATAGGTGTCAAACGGGCCGGCCCAGCACGGCACGGCTCGTTTTTCACGTGCCCAGCCGTGCTGCCGTGCCGGGCACGGCACGGTTTTTTAAATTCGGGCACGGCACGGCCCGTGGGCACGGCAAGGCCGTGCCGTGCCGTGCCGGCCCGCTCGGGCACGGGCGCCCAACAAGGCAGGGCAGGCGGGCGGGCGGGTCGGGTCTGTTTGGACCCGACCCGCGGTCTTTTTACCGGGGGGGGGGGGGGGGCCCGGTTGGGTCACGAGTCACGACTCAGTGAGTCGTGACTCGTGAGTCGCGACTCAGGACGCAGGCACGCGGGCCGGCGTGCCGTGCCAAGGCACGGCCCGGCACGGGCCCGGGCACGTTTTTTTATCGTGCCGGGCCGGCCCGTTTGACACCTCTACCCTAAATTGATGTTTCTAAAAATTCTTTTAAGAGGAATATATTTTAATAAAATATTTTATTATTAATTTAATATTAAAATAAATAAACTACACGCACTTAAGATTTTTAAAGTATTTTTGATGTACATGTATTAATTCGTTTATTTATTTGTCTTAGCTGTAGTTTATTTTTATTTTTTTGGTGGAAGCACATGATATATAGGCCGTTCCATTCAATTTAGTTAATTATATAATACTATTTGATATATGAATTTATCAATATTATTGCATTTATGTTTTTAGTGTTATATCAATCTAACATGATATCAAAGTTAAGTTCGAATAAAAAAGCTATAATTATTATTTTTTTGTTCTAGTAGTGTGTGTGCAATAGTGATGATAAAGGGTGCATGGTGGTGGTAGAAGGGTGCACGTGATAGTGACAATAAAGGCATACACAGTGGTGGTAGTAGAGGCGCAAATATGGTGGCAGCATAGGTGCACATAGTGGTGGGAGTAGAGGCACATAACAATGTTTTATGAACATCAACGTTAGGGGCACATGGCCATGCAAGGTCATGTTTTGTGCAGAAACCTTAACTATGGTTTTGATTCTTTTTAAAAAAAACAGAATTAAAGTTTACAAGAAAAAACCCTAATTGGGTACATTTCTTTTATTATTCGAAAGAATTATAATTTTGTGGTACAATATGAAGAAAGATTATTGAAACAAAAGTATATGAATGAGAATCATAGTTTAATGCATCTATTGCATGAGGATATGCTACGTTAGAGATAATTATTAGATATTATATTTTGAGAGAAGGTTGAGAGTTTTTTATAGTATTGAGAGAGATGAGCTAACAACTATAATTGTTTGGGTGTTCTCATAGAGTTTACCTTGCGACACTTATATTTATTAGATAGAGTATAAACAAATCATCTCTGAGGTAACATCAACTATTTTTATTCTTTTATGGATTATTAATTCTATTATTTATATATTCATTGTATATTCTTGGATTATCAATGTAGAGCCAATATTCATATTACTGATAATTGTATTATATTTATTATTTTTTTTATTTTAAAAATAGTATAGTATCTAATGACAAATATTGAAAGTCATTGGATTGGTAGTAAATAATTTTGGTCTTTTTTACTTTTTAGTATCTTGTTTATTTATAATTATTCTTTTAGTTTATGTTTATTCTATGTAAGTTATATTTTTAGACAATTCATATTTATATTATCTTTTATATATTGATATTTATTTGTAGGATCATGAAATTATAATAAAGATATCATTTAAAATTGAGTAGAGTTGATTATATCTTCTCTTTTCAACTATAAAATTTCTTTCTAGTTAATTGAGTATATTATACCATTTACTTGTGTATTCTAAACTTAGTTATTTATTACTAGTCAAGTTAAAAATATTTTTTTGATAAAAGGGTATTTTAACCTTGAAGTGTGATGCATGTTAGTTAAGAAACCTTATAATAATTCCTTATTCTACTTGGTAGTTTGGTTTGAGTAAAAATTTATTCAATTTGATATACTTAAATATTTGAGATCTAGTTAAAATTAGAGGTGTCAAATGTGATGTGCTGAGCTGGCACGACCTATTTTTTGGTGGCCCACTTGGGCCACCGTGCTGTGCAAGGCACAACATGACTCAAAAAGGGTAGGCCTGGCAAGACTTGATAGGCTTGAGTCTACAGGATTTGTGCCAGTTCATGCTGGGCCTTGGGGATTTCATGCCGGGTCGTGCTGGGATGTGTCATTTTAGTATGCTCGAAATCAAGTCATCTTTAATTCTAAATATTCTAAATTTTAATACAAAAATAATTACATAAATACAACAAAAAAATAAAATTACAATCACAAGTCACAACCCATAATTCATATAAAAAAATAAAATAAATATTATAAAATTTAATCATTTCGTTCTCATAACGTAATACAAGTACAAAATAACAATGCAAATTTAAAAGATAAAAGTTATTATATCAATGATCAATCTTGTGAGCGGCTGAATTAATATAAGTACAAAATAACAATGCAAGCTCAAAAGACAAAAATTACTATATCAATGATCAATCCCATGAGCGTCTGATAGTATCACTAGCAATAGACTTAATCTTAGCTATCATCAAAGTTTTATGAATTATCATCTGTCACAAACTCCTATGCTCTTGATGTAGCTATAGTGAGATCTTGGATACCAAAGCTCAAATTTTTCAAATCCTTCATGCATACTAATATCTCAATAATATCTGGTCATAATCATGATCTTCTATCTAAAATTACATTCACTACAATAAATAAACTAGATTCCAATATTATGCTCGATATCAGATGAGTCAGTAGGTCCCGTGCTATCTTAGACAGCATGGTTTAGGTTGACTCATATAATTTTTATCATTATAAATTATTAAGATTCTTGTTATTAGTATGTGATAAGATTGAACAATAATCGGTATCTAAGTATCGAGATAACTCATTCCTATTTGATAGTTAACTTTGTTATTTTTCTTTCACTGGCGGAATGGAGAAGTTATCGCTTCGAATATGGTATCATGTCCGTACTTGGAAGTTTGACTATTATTATCATCATATCTAGTATTATAGTATGTAAATAACTTAGTTAACTTTTCATGATATTGGTAATTCTGGTTCATGCAAGAGGATATGTATGTCATAATATTTTTTATCTCTTTTACCTTAATCGTAGGATCTATGTAGATAGTCAGATAATAAAAAGATTAATGGTGGGCTAGTATTTTAAGTTCTTGGTTTTTACTCAAGAGCCATGTTACTAAATATCTGAATTTTCTAAATATTCTACTAATATTGCATATGCATCCAAGTGCAATACAAGTCGTTGGATTATAAACTGATGAACACATGTTCATCACGTCTTTAGGGATTTAATAAATAAAATCTTTGTTTTTTAGTCATTATCGTCAATAATAAATTTGATACTCTTACTATTGAAATAATCGGATATCTCTTATTAGTATCAAATACATGACTCCAATATAAGGTATATATAATTCTAATGATATCTCACATTCAATTAAAATATCTTCTTCATTTAAATAAGCAGACAAATAGAGACTACCAAATTTCTATTGTTTTTGAGGAGCATGAAAAAATTTTTGTGAGTTACGTATATTTTATAAAGCGGGGGAAACATTCTTATTCCCTGTTTATACTATGAGATTAATGACGTGATACAAGTAGCTAACATAAAAAATCTTTTCTAAAGGTTTGTCTCTAATAATCATAAAAAATATGTTAATGACTAATTCATTGTTAGATCCGTTGTTGAATGTGATATTATATATTTTATTTTGAATATAAATATTCTAAAAAATCTCATCATGTACTCATAAATTGGTAAGCCATCATAAGGATGAAGAATCTCTAAAAATTCTAATATTTTTTTATTTAATGTCTATTTAGAATCTATATAGTGGGCGGTGATGCATGCATAAGATATATTATCGTGACTAGTCCAGATATTGGACATCACAGATATCATGTCACTATATTTTTTAAATTCATTTATTATTATTTTTTTCTAAATTATAGTATTTTAGTATGTCGTTTCTAGAGGGGGACCTAGGTATCATATGATATGTAGGTTGAAAATAAGTCTGCATGATACTGCATACTATTTGATTCTCTGAAAATTTAAGTGGAAGATTCATTGTGATGATCAGTTTGACAATACATTTTCTTCTTAACTCATTGCGGTATATGAAGGGGGTCAATATAGAGGCTGAACTAGATCCAACTTCAAAGATCACACTTCTTAGTTTGATTTTCCTGGGATTTAATGTATCATATTTTTTGATGTATTATTTGACATGTCTCTTAAGGTGTTCAGTACCACAAGAACTTTTACATATTAATATTTTTTTATAATATTTATATTGTGAAAATTTTTCATCGATATCCCTAATATTTTTATTTTTTATAAAATTAAAATGAGTTCAAACTATTAATTTTTATTCAGTTTTTTTTAGATGTCTGGGTTGAGACTATGAGAGAAAATAAAGTTTCGGCGACCTCAGATCTTTCTATAGGGTTATTGTTATCCATTTTAAAATTATCTATATTTATGTTAATGTTAGTTTCATTATCGTCATTAAAATTATTATTTGTCATTTTTAATTTTTATTAGTTTATTATTTATATTTTAAATTATATTTTTAAATTAAATATTATTTTATATTAAATTATTAACTAACATAAAAATAAAAAAATTAAATTAAATTTTAAAAATAATACATGTTAAGCATAAAAACTTGTTTGATTGACGATGTGTGATATTCGATATCCGAATCTGATGTCTGCATCGCAGTTTGTACCACACCTAAATCTTATAGTCTACCTCTAGTCATTGGGGGTGCATCCAATGGTTGAAGGTGCGCATGTTTTTTTTTTTTTTGACATTTGGGTTGGTTTGACTCAATGATTTCAGAAGCTTTGGCTTATGTAATTGAGGTTGGGCTGAGTCCTAATGCATCATGGGAGTTGGGCAAATGGGTGTCATGGGCGGTCGGGTTTGGACTGTGCCTGAACCTTGTCTGCTATCCATGGCATGATTAGGGTCATGCTGAAGAATCATGCCTTCAGGCCAGACAGCCGAGTTGTGCCTGGCATGACACGAGGCTCGAGAGACTTCAACACAACTTGGCACGAACCGTATCTCGAGACAGCTTGACACGGGCCCAAGCATGGTTTTGGACTGTGTCGTGCCGGGCTAGGAACGGCTCAATTGGGTCGTGCCTCGTGTAGGACTTGGGCTGCCCGACCCACTTGACACCTCTAGTTAAAATGCAACAAGATGGAATTTTATGTTTTTGATCATTTTTGTTAATGATTGCTTGAAATATACAAAAATATATCTTTTTTGAGATGGATCACAAATTATTTTTTAATTTTTTAGATTTTTCATAAAATGATAAAAAATAAATTTGATAAAAATATTTAAAACTTAAAAAGTAATAATATATTAGAATATATATCAGATCGATTTAATAGTTATTGTATGATTCATATGATTATATCTTAAACTTCTTCTGTTGGCTTAGCTTATCCCAATAGTTGGGAAGAATATTTTAAAGTATTTTTGAGACGTGTTTTTAACTATAATTTATCTTATCTTTGAGGTGTCCTCTTTTATTATTTTTTATTATGTACCTATTTAGATTTACATTTCAAATAAAATATATCCAGCTTATCTCATAGAGTTTTTAGATGTACTTATTTGTCCTCGATTAATCTCTAGGATAATATAAATTGATATTTAGGGTATTGATATGTATTTTCTTTGGAAACTCGAGTTCATAAAAAGAATATAAATATTTTATATCAAGGATTGATAAGATTTTAGTGAGTGTGAATATAGTCTAATTAGGACTTATTTTTCAATAATATTAGGAAGTGTGTGAATTCATTATGATATTATTCTTAATAAGTCAACACATCTATCAGTAAATTTAAGTCATGTTGATTTTGAAGAGAGGTTCTCAGGTTGGGTGATCTCTTTCAAGCCGAGATGATATAATAGTTCATAAGTTTTTGCTAGTATGGATTTATATTTAATCAATAACTATGAGACTTATATCAGGAGTTGAGATATATCTTGGAGTAATGGCTATCGAGGAGTCAATTAATTTTGTAACCAGTCTTAATAATCATGACATTTTATCATTATCTAGAAGGGATAAATAAGTTATTCTTAACACTTGATTTCAAAGGTTTCGTTGTATTCTTTTTTATTCTTTCATTTATTTTTATTTTTATTTTTATTTTTATCGGTGGTGCTAGGATACTCAAATATTAGGATCCAATTCATTACAAAAATGTTATGATGCTAAATATTAGATTGCACAAAGTGTTTTGTTCTTATATATTATATTATGACCTAAGGTACCTGAATGAGCTCTGATACTAGATTCAGGATTTGCAATCAATATAATTTTTGATACCAAATATTAGATTTCACAAGGACTTAGATCTTGAGGTTATGTAGCATAATCATCTTTGAATATCGAACTAAGAATTATGATCGTAATTAGGGATTCAGGATGAAAGAGAAAACTCTCATAAATGGAATACACAGCACACAAGAGAGAAATGAGGATAGTACAACCACAAGAGCAAACTACAAATCATAAGTCACAACTTACAAGAGCTAAAGAGAAGAAGATGGAAATTCACTATCTTAGCATAATTTGTATACAACTATTTTCTTTTCTTGTTTTTGCATCATTTACAACACTTTTATACATTTCATTTTATATTTATAAAATATTTAAATAATAAAATAAAAATCTTTTTTTTTTTAACTTAATATATAAGTTGAGGCATCATATTTTTTTGATGCGACTTCATTTATGTCGTGATATTATGGAGCATGATCATGATTTGAATTCTTAAGCAGGTCAATCATAGCATCACATAATATGGCATGATTTCATGTTGTGACTTAATAAAATATGATTGTGATTTCATGTTGCTACTCCATAAAATAAGGTTGTGATTTCATTCATGCCATGAAATCCATAATAAGGTAGTTATATGAAATATGTGTTGCAACGTCAGTCATGTATCGATATTAAATGTATGTTGCAATTTCAGTCATATCATCATTTCATAATTCAGGTCGTGATGCTAAAAAATATGTTGCAGCTTTAGTCGCATGGTGACTTCATAATTTAGATTGCGACATCAACACACATATTGTAGCTCTAATCATGTTGCAATTTCATAATTTAGGTTGTGATTCCAAAGCACATATTATTTCTTCAGTCATTGCAACTTTATAATTTAGGTTGCGATATCAAAACATGTGTTATAGTGTCGGCCATGTTATAATTTTATAATTTAGATCATGATACTAAAACACATTGCATTTATAGTCACTTTGTGATTTTATAATGCATGTTGTGACATTATAATATATCTTACACTTTATAAGTATAAGCAAAACATAATTTCATTTGGTGAATATTTTGTTTTTATTACAATCTTAGTACTGCACAACTAGGGGTTTTTAGCACTTACTTTCGTCATCAAGCAATCAACACAATTCTTTGTGTTGATTTTTTCCAATCAATTTAATATTTGATTAATTTACTCTCTAATAAAATGTTACAGGCTATTAAAATGCTTTTTCTAAGCATGAAATATTAGATTTTTGCTTAATGAATTACACATTGATTATCATATTCGAGCTCAATTTCTTTTGTTTGATACTAAGTTTTGCATATGATCTTCTCATCTAGACAATCTCTTTACTTGTGTGGGTAAGCACCATGTTTCCCGTTTTAGTGGATGAAGAGGAAACAACTTTCTTTTTACTCTCTTGGTTCGTGTATCCACCATACAGGTTGAACACATGCCTACTCGTGCATAATCTGATGTCTATAGCTCTATCCTAGTTTCCACCAACTCCAATGACTTCAAAAGTATCCTCTTTGCTGTTATCACTAAATTGCAATAGAAAATTAATAGTTTCACATAAATATAATTCACCTTTTTAATGATAATTCAAATGTTTCTATTTTCATTGGACATAACATGTGAAATATCAGATCTCATACATATCATCTTATACATAAAACTCACAATGCTGATATATGAACGAGTGTCATCTCTTCTTTCTCTAGCTGAGTAGTAAGGCACTGCTCTGCCATGAAGTTCAACTCATTTGTTATAAGAGTTTTCACTGATTTGTAATTAGATATGTTGTACTTTGAAAATATTCATTCAACAGTCTTTTGCTGTCTATTACATGATATTTTTATCTTTGATCTTTTTGAATCTACATGCCTAATATAAAATTTGTTGCATCTAGATCTATCCAAGACAGTTTCTTTATCTAGACAAATTTTATACTTGTGTGGTAAACATCATATATTTTGTCTTAGTGGATTAGAAAGAAACATCTTACCTTTTGTTCATTCATTCCATTGATCTACCATATATGTTGAATACATACCCTCTTGTGAATCTTTTGATGTACGCATCTCTATCATCGTCTGCATTAATAGTTCTAATAATTTCAAAAGTCTCCTTATTATTGTTACCACTAAATTACAACATAAAATTAAGGATTCCACTTAAATACCTTAGCATCCTTTTAATAACATTCTAATGCTCATTTTGTGAGTTGGACATATAGCTACTTAATATTCTCACAATATATGAAATATTGGGTCTAATATATATCATAATATATATCAAACTCATAAAGTTGAAATGTGAATGAAAGCTATCTCTTCTTTTTTCAGCAGAGTAATAGGGCACTACTATGCTATGAGTTTCATCCCACTCACAATAAGAGTTTTTATTAGCTTGCAATCAAACTTGTATATACGTCATATAAATAGTAAAATTAATTTTTGTGCAGATATAAATTTCGCAAGGATTGTGTTGGCAATTAGATAATCCAACGATGAGTCAATTGCTCTTTATTTAAATTGATAAAATTGAATTTTTTTAGTAAGATTCTTAGATTCTATAGTCAATTTATTTTATTTTGCATTATAATTTATTTAAATTACTAGATTATTATTGTTATTGATTACAAAATGAATATTTGAATATTGTGAAAATGTTTTAGTATTATATTAACATACAAAGTGATTATCACCAATTAGGCCCTTTTAATAACGATCTTCTCGTAGCTATATCATAAAGACGTGAACAAATGTGATATTAAACGTATTTATAATTTTGACATTGTAAGCATATTTCTTACATAATTAATATATAGTTTTCTTTAAATCTCATTGATAAGAGTTATATAATAGAAAATAATTTACAAGACTCACCATCTTATGAGTTATTTTAACTCGCACGAATTTCATGACTTATGTATTACCATTTATAATTGTCATGCTCATATGATTAAATTTACCTTAATATTGGGTTAATTTATCTAAGATATGCATAATGAATTAATTTATAAAAGTATTTAGTCTAAAATTAGAAAGGAATTCATACAATATAATTCAAAATATATTTAATATAAATTTATATTAATGATAATCCTCAAGAGTGTTTAGAAATTAAATCTTAAATTCATAATTTTTGTTCGTGCTTTTATGTTCTGCTTCTAGGTGGGAGTTTAATTTCGTGTTCCATAGGGTTTATGCTTGTACATTGTGTTACCTTTTTACTCATGAATTTTTTTTTTGGTTTAAGCAAATTCGTACTTCACAAATCCTAATTTTTTGTCTTCTTCTCATATCCTTCCTTTTTTTTTCTCTCAATGATTTTTACTTTTATACTCAAAGAAATGGGTGTAGTTTTTAAGTGAGAAGTTGTGGCACTGAGGAATACTACGTCTTTGACTTTGTTTCTTTGTAATATAAATTCATGGCATTGAAAATGAGCACTGATTTTCATTTCTTTTTTGCTTTAGATTGTTATGGTATTGAAAATAGTCATGATTTGTACATTTTATTTTTGTAACACAAAGCAATAGTGCTGGAAATGAGTTTAGCTTTAGCCTTTTTCTTGTATTAGCCTGCTACGATATTAAGAATGATCATGACTTATGTATTTTATTCTTGTAATGTAAAGTTGTTGTATTGGGAATTGCCATGGCTTGTGCAATTTGTCTTATTAATCCAAAGTTGCAGCACTGTGAATGATCACATCTTTAGTTACTTCTTAAGAGCAAAAATTTGCATTCATGAAAATTGCTATAGCTTGAGTTCTGCTTTTTGGAACTCTTCGTAAGTAAAAGGTGCAGTACTAGAGAAGTGCTACTGCTTTTGCTTTTGTATTTGTGGTTATATAATGAGAAAGTCATAAATCAAGAGGATGTCGAGATTTTTAATAACAATGGAGTACTTTAAGAAAGTTTCATATTAATAAAAAATGTTATAGGCTAGAGTTTCAATTAAAAAATGAACATTATAATGACTATTTGTGTAGAATTTTGATTAAAAATAAATGGTAAAACTATACTATAAGCTTATGAAGGTGTAATAAAGTTGTAACATAAGGAATGTTATGATTTTACATTATTTTTTTTTTAGCTTAATAAATTTATCAAGTCTCATTCTTTATATTAAAACTATTCAATTATTTATTATTTATTATAATTCATCAGAATTATAATTTAATGAAATAATTTTGTTCAAAGTCTTTTTACATGTAAATATATTATACATAATTATCAAAATAATTAATATTATTTAATATTTAAAATACAGAATAAACTCACATACTAAATTAATTACTCGTACTTGAGTAATTAATCTTTCTATATATATAAAAATAAAATTACACAACCATCTATTCATCACAAATAATATTAAGATTAATGGATCATAATATTTCGGCAAACAAAAATATATTTCAATGAGGTGAGCAAAGTTGACAGTATGAATTTTTCTTAAGATCAAGTTTCTTATAGAGGAAATTCATTATTGAGTGCTTGAATGGTGAGATAGAAGTGAACGATCTCGTCAAATCTTCTATGTTGATTTTTGCTCAATCCAACATTTTCAATGGATTGAGCATCAATCTTATTTTTTTTCAATGCCTCTTGTTTTTTTTTTTAATGGAGTTCAGTGAACTTTTAACAAATCTCATTATAAAATATATATGTTTTTAGTTTGTACTATTTTTCTCAATTCATCAATCTACTAGTTTGCTTGATATTGTATGTTATCTCAACATTTTTTATCTCTCATTATCATCATTCTCTTCAATTTTATTGTAATTGACTCATAAAGCCTTCCAAATAATTCAACACTGTTAGTCATCCCGGTCTCAAATTTTTTCATTTATTCTTCAAAAATTGATAAATTTTATTTTCAAATTTCTCTTGGATCATAACAGATAACATATTTTTTTCGGAGATTCACTTCACACATTGAATCTTATTATTCAACTTCCTTTGCTATTGGTGTACGAAAAGTTCACATGTTTTTTTAAGCATTCATTTTTTTTGGCTTCTAGCTGCATGTTCTTCAAATCTTGAATAATATCACCCATAGTATATCTTTTTGCAACCATATAATGATCAATGTGGACTTCCTTTTTTTTTTGTATTCCTTAATTTTTTTTTTCATAATTTTTATGTTTGTTTTGGGAAAGAATAGTTATTCTTAGTCAATATTCACTAATTCTTTCTTTCGAGAATTAATTTTTTTTTATTTTTTATTTTCTTCCAGTCTTATTTTAACACCTAACAATGTTAGGAGGATACTTCCGGGCATCATTCATCACTATTCTCGTTCATCGAGATTCTCTTGGCTTGACATAAAATTGTAATCAAGAAAAGATGAATTATTAGATTAGAAAATTTATCATCTTAATAATTGAGAATGAGTTTCTCAAATATTTTTTTTAACATTGAATCTACAACCAATGAAGATGGTACAACGCAAAAATGTCTTAGCTTTTGTGATGATTAAGACATGAAGTGGCAGGTGTAAAAATGAGCAAATGAAATATAATCATACTCTATTCATATTTGTGAGTTCTTCACGTATTAAATATTTATATGTACTTTTCGAAGTTATTTTTTATTATTCATTTTTCATCTGTCAATATATTTGTAATTAGTTTGAAATTGAATTGTGTTTTCAGGAATTTAAAGGTTATACTATCATTAGTTCCTTGTAATCATGTAATTTATTAATAATTTTCCTATTGAAATGCACCCAATTTTTTCTGTCAAGATATTTTTTTTTCTACTGTTTCTCAAAGTTGACATAGAATTATCTTATAACCGAAGTATTTCTCTATTTCTGGGAGTACAAAATAGATTCTAATATTTCTTATCTATGACATGCTGAAAATTAAGAATAAACTTTGTGAAAACTGACTCTCTTATAAAGTATTTTTTGGCTAGAATGGATGTCGTTCACTTTCTATTGGTATTCGTCAGAAAAGTTACCACATGCACTATAACTTTTTGCAAAACTTTGGTAGTGCTCGATCAAGCCCTCTTGACTTTGCTGTTGTCCTTCTATAACTTTGAACATGAGGTTTCTTCCATGAAAGTGCTCGGATCTCAAGATCTTTGGAGCTCAAATTTGTGGTATTGAGGAGAAAATTTTGGAATTTTGGGGTTTTGCACTTCTCTGACTGATGCCCATGATTTTGAATTTGATTTGGTCTGAATTGCAATTAGGTTTGAATCTACTACTCATTTTTTTGGGGAGTTTATTGTGTATCAGTATACATGTATAATATATGTACAACGAATGACAAAAGAAAGTTTATATTATCACGGGATAAAAGTAAACTTTATGGGTTGTTTATCAAGCAATATTATGTTTAATGTTATTATCTAGATATTCGCCAAAATATTTTCTGTCTATAATTTATATTGTCTATATTAATTTCTTTGTATAATTTTTTTTTGTTCTCCTTATATTTTTTATTTTCCATTAATGCTATATAAAATATTTTTTAGCGAGAATGGATATCGTTCACTTTTTATTGGTATTCATAAAAAAAATTACCACGAGTACTATAGCTTTTTCCAAAACTTTGGTATGCTTGATTGAGCCCTCTTGCCTTTGTCCTTGTTGCACATCTCTTCTCTTCCTTCTTAACTTTGAACGCGATGTTTCTTCTATTAAAGTGCTTGGATCTTGGGATCTTTGGAGCTTGGATTTCTGGTGTTGGGACGGAGAAAATTTTGGAATTTTAGGGTTTTGAATTTCTTTAACTGATGATCATGATTTTGAGTGTGATTTGATTTGAATTGTAATTAGGTTTGAATCTAAAATTCAATTTTTTGGGTGGAGATTATTGTGTGTTAATATTCTTGTATGGTACATGTATAATGAATGACAAGAAAACTTGTTATATTATAAAATTAAAGTAAACTTTATGAGTTTCCTTTCAAGCAACATCATGGTTAATGTTCTAAACTTTATGAGTTCTCTCTCAAGCAACAAACAAGTACTCTCTGTTGTCTATACTAACTTCTTCATATTATTTTTTTTCATTCTTATATTTTCTATCTGTCATTAATACTATATCGAATACCTTATTTCTTTTTTTATTTTAGTCATAATATTATGTTTTGTCATAACTTATTCGATTTCATTGATCTTTTTCTCATAATTGATCATATTCATTTCGACTATTGGTAATTTTGATGTTGTTTTTTTAAAAAAACACCCAAATTATCATCTTTAGATTATATTTTAAGTTGTCTTAGTTGCTATTCTTTCACTTCATCTAATCTTCTTCTTTCAATAAATAATTTTTGATTATATCTTCAAATAAAGATTTGAAGGTTGAATATTGACTATCAAATATAATTCTTTTCATGGCTTCTAGATAGATTTCCATAGCTTATTGAAATTATTATTTTTAGGTATTTGATAATAAATTGATTAAAGTCATTTTTAGGTATTTGATAGAAATTATTATTTGGTAGACCATTGGTTTCATTAATTGGGCTACGCTTGTTCATCTTTAACGATCAAGGCATCTCTTTTAATTTTCTTATTTTTTTTAGTCATGAGGTATTAACTCAGTTTCAAAGTTTTGTTCTACTGATTCGTGACTAAAAATAAAATAAAGAAAATATTATACCAAAAATACAAAAAAGTAACAAAAGATAATTAATACAAATCAAAGTGTTAAAAAGATAATATTATTCAAACTACTAATAATAAAATAATTATTTTTTAAAGATATTTACGTCAACTAAAGTTGATTAATTAAATTAAATAGTTTTTGATAATTATGTCAAAAATCTATTATGACTTTGTTATGATATTTATTTTTTAGGATTTTAAATTATTCTAAAAGTTTATTGGGTGAGAATCTCTCGTCCAACCAAGTCGAGTCTACATTCACGTGCTTCTCTTTTGTCTATAGGTGGGAGTCTTAATTTATGTTTTCTAAAATTTATGCTTGTATCTTGTGTTGCTTATTTGTTAATGGATCTCTCCTAGATTTCAGTAAATTTGTGCTCTCTAAATCCTAATTTTTTACTTGTATCCTAATTTTTTATTTTCTCTTCATGATTTCTACTTTTATACTCAAATTATTGGATGTGATTTATAAGTGAAAAGTTGTGACACTAAGGAATGTCATGACTTTGACTTTGCTTCCTTATTACCCAAAGCCTTGTTGTTGGGAATAAGCTGTAATTTTTGTCTCTTTTTTATTTTAGATTGTTATGACACTAGGAATAATTGACATGTTCATATTTTGCTTTTGTAATATAAAGTTGTCGTACTCATAATTGACATGTTCATATAAAGTCTTGGTTTTGGTCTCTCTTTTATATTAGAATGTTACGATACTGAGAATGATTGCAATTTTATATTTTGCCTCTATAATCTAAAGTTGTGGTGCTATGAATGGCTAGTCATTTTTTAATAACAAAAAATTATGGCCCTGGAAATAGTTCTGGATCAAATAAATATTTGTTGGAACTCTATAGCTAAAAGGTGTGATATTGGAGAAATACTACTAGCTTTTACCTTTGTATTTATAGTTATATAATAAGAAAATTAGTGTTGGAGGATACTATGAATTTTAATAATAGTATGATTATTTGATTGCCATGACATAAAATTAATATCATAGTCATAAAAATATTATGAGTTAGTATAATTGCTTTTTAGAGAAAGATTACAGTTGAAAAAATTATGTTGCACAATGAATTAATTGTATCAATAAGATAATAAAGTTGTGGTATACAAATATTATCACAACTATTTGTATGGAGCTTTGACTAAGAATGAGTTTTGAAACTACCTTATAAGTTCATGGAGATATAATAAAGTCATAATCCAAAAAATATTATGAATTTATATGAATTTTCACTTCCTGCATACTCAATAATTTCATCAAATCTTATATTTCACACTAAAATTATCTAATTTTTTTATTATTCATTGTAATCCATTAAAATTATAATTTCTTGATGTAAGATTTCACTTAAATTTATTTTTTATGTAATATATTATATATAATTACTAAAATAACTTGTATTGTTTGATATTTGGTATGCCGACTATATATCATCCACATATAAAGTGAGAATAACATAATTTTTGCTTAATCTCTAGTGTACATCTTATCGTTAGTATCTCATCTGTTGAATTTTAGGCGCAAGAAATACGAGTCAAGTTTTTGATCTCATTGTCACATATTGTTGTAGCTTATATAGTATTTTTTTTAGCTTGTATATCAAGTATTTCTTGCTTTTCATCTTGAAATTAAGTTGACTATATTGTTGGGTTATTTTTGTGGAGTCTATTTTGTGAGTTGATTTGGATGACAACCCGACCCTGCCCGAAATAATTTAGCATTTCTTTAATGAATTATTTTTTTTTTGGTCTATTTTTGGGGCTTAGGGTGTGATTCATACTAAATTGTTTGAAACAGACTGTAATCGTATTCTTCATTTTTTTTTGAGCATCATGAAATCTCTTCTCTGTTGTAGATGTAGGAAAATTGCCGAACCACGTAATTATTGTCTTGTGCATGTGCTTGTTTTTTCCTTTTAGCATGCGTTTTTCTTCTATATTTTGTTTCTCACAAATACAAGAAAGTCATAAATTTTCTATCAACTAGTATCATAGCGAGTTTAGGGTTTGAGTGAGAGCATTGACAGAGGAAGCATGAAAGATGTCTGGAATAGAAAAGTTCGATGACGCATATTTTGAATTCTGGAGGATGCAATTCGAGGATTATCTTTATGGGAAGAAGTTGCATCTGCCACTTCGAGGGGAAAAACCTGATACTATGAAGGATGTCGAATGGACTCTTCTTGACAGATAGGTATTGAGAGTTATTAGGTTAACTCTGTCTAGGTCTGTTGCGCACAATGTTGTAAAGGAGAAGACAACAACAGATCTAATAAAAGTTCTGTCTGGTATGTATGAAAAATCGTCAGCAAACAACAATGTGCATATGATGAAGAAATTATTCAATTTGAAGCAGAGAACACATCAGTAGTACAATATCTAAATGATTTCAACTATCATAAATCGATTGTCGTCTGTAGAAATTGATTTTGATGATGAGATTCATGCACTGATTGTTTTAGCCTCCTTGTCAAATAATTGAGAGGCAATGAGGATGGTAGTAAGCAATTCTACAGGAAAGGAAAAACTAAAATACAATGGCATACGAGATTTAATTATGGCTGAGGAGATTTGCAAAAAAGATGCAGGTGAAACCTTAGATTTTGGTTATGCCCTAAATCTTGAGACAAGAGGCAGAAGTAATGACAGAAATTTAAATCAGAGCAGATTAAAATCCAGAAATTTTAACGAAACAAAAGTAAATATAGATCAGACTAACAGGCAAATTGTTGGAATTATGAAAAATGGATCACTTCAAGAGGCAATGCAAACGTTTTAAGAAGAATAAAGAGGATTCTGCTAATGTTGTAACAGAATAGGTATAGATGCATTGCTTCTTGTAGTAGAAGAATAAAGATGGCAGTCCACTCGATGATTGGGTTTTGGATTCATGAGTTTTGTTTCATAACACTCAACACTAAGAAATCATACAGAACTATGTTGTTAGTGATTTTGGCAATGTGTATTTGGATGATGGCATAGCCTAAGATATTGTCGGTATGGGAAACATTCGAATATTGTTGCTCAATGGGTCTGATAGGTTACTAGAGAAAGTTCGACACATTCCTGACTTGAAGATGAATTTGATTTATGTTGGTCAACTTGATGATGAAGGGCATGGTATACTGTTTGTTGGTGGTACTTGAAATGTCACAAAGGCTGCTAGAGTATTGGCTCGTGGAAAGAAGACTGACACTCTATATATGACCTCAAGTCCAAGAAACTCAAATGTAGTAGCTGAAGTAAGTACTGACACAAGCTTATGGTATCGCGGATTTGGTCACATGAGTGAGAAATGGATGAAGATGTTGACAAAAGGGAAACTACCAAAATTGAAGTCCGTTGATTTTGACATGTGTGAAAGCTGCATCTTAAGAAAGCAGAAAAAGTGAGTTTCTTGAAAGCTGGTAGGACATCGAAGGCTAAAAATTTGGAGTTAGTACACACGGATATGTGGGGGCCTTCTTTATTAGCATCCCTTGGAGGTTCAAGGTACTACATCACTTTATTAGCTAATTGAATAAAATAGATATTAACTTTCATGAACTAAGCAGACAAACCTGAAGATTTGATTCACAAAAAATTTACTAATATATTTATATTTTATGATATAATATATGGTAGTTATAGTAATATTTTGAGTACGAATATATATATTATATTCATAGTTGATGAATTTTTTATTCAATTAGCTAGAACTAAACAACATGGTGATTTATTGAATATGAGTGAGCTATCTCAGTACTTGAATATTAATTATTACTTTCTCATATTTTTAAAAAATCATGATTTACAAATTCCTTCAATGTCTATTATAGTATAAGATTCTATTTTTTTTATGATTGTCAATGTTATTTCAGATAAAATATAAGACTATGATTATATATCATTTTAAGTATTTTACATGTTTGAAGTTTGGAAAAATTTAAGGTTGAATATTTAAGATAAAGCAAAAGAATTGCTGACAAATAATAATTTATGAGACATTGAAGATATTAAGGTTACTATTAGCTATATCTTTAGAATCATACATGATGATGATGATTTGCATTCTCATTACCATATTATAGACACAAATTGATGACTTATTTGATGATGATATATATTTTATTTATTTCTATTTTAGTTTATGTTATATATCATATTTTGGAATATAATTTTCTTACATATTTTATTTATTTCTATTTTAGTTTATGTTATATATCATATTTTCGAATATAATTTTCTTACAAACTGATGACTTATTTGATGACTTATTTGATTTTATTATTTTGATATGTAGAATTTCTAATAAATATAAAATTAAAATTTTAAAAAATTTTAATTGGTCATTTATGCTGCCCATAACTTGCATGACATGACATGACTTAAAATTGACTCGACATGAGCTAGTATGGAAGTGCTTGGTTGTGGTCAATTGGGCCATGCCAAGTTGAGGCATATTGATTTTGTACTGGCATGACACAACATTAGAATCCATTTTGTCCTATGTCAGGCATGACATGAGAATCTATCTTGTGCCATGTTAGGCATGGCATAGTGGCCTGATTGGGCCACACAATTTTGGGCCATGCCGGTATGACATAATTCATTTGATATTTTTAATTGTTTTAGTTGAGAATAGTTTATCCAAGTCTTAAAGGTATTTTTATTTTTGAGTGTATAACATGTCGATGAAAATTTACCAAAACTTCATGTTTTACACACTAGTCTAAGTTGAATAAGGACCCATTCAATTTCATATGCTTAAATGTATGAGGAACAATTAGGGAGGTAACTAAAAATTAATTTAGGTATTAGATCATTTTTATTGATGACTATTTGAGATATACATAGATATATGTATTTTATAATAGATTTGTATTTTTTATTTATTAGATATTCTAATAAATTTTTTAAAAATTATTTTGATAAACATATTTAAAAATTTAGAATTGACAATACAATAAAATATATGTTATATTGATTCAATACTTTAGGTTTGCTAGTGATATCTTAGATACTTTTTTGTCAACTTCATATGTACATATATTCTAATAGAATGTGATTGTTGAAAATATAAATATATATTTGATTGAGATAACTCAAACATTCTTACATGGAAAGAGTTTTACGAAATATTTTAAAGTAGATATAATTTAAATTATAATTTATCTTATCAATAGAATATCTTATTTTATTTTTTCTTAATGTATATCTTTTAGATTTAAAATTTTAGAGAAATATTATTTAACTTGTCTTAATATTTTTGAATACATTTGTTTTGTACTCAATCACTCTCTAGGATGCTACAAGTTGAAATCCCAAAATATTCTAATATATAAAGTGAGTTTAATATTTTTTTTCACAAGTGATAAAATTTTAGTGAATATAATTATAGTTTTTTTAAGTATGACTCATATTTAATGAGCTTAGAAATAGTATTGGTTTGGAAGTTACACATGAACTTATTATTATTTGAATTCTGAGTTAGTAGAAAGAGTTATTCGACTGCTACAATTGAATATGCTGGTACTCAATGTGATATCACTCTTTCCATAGAGTCAAAATAATCAAGAAATACAGATTACTTTAATTCTAGAGAGAGTGAGATTTCCCAGGAATGGAGATCTTCTTCATAATTAGATGATACATTAGTTCATGAGTCATCACTAGTACAAGCTTATATTAAACTAGAAAATGAGACTTGACCACCTAAGACATCCAGCTTAGAGGTGTCAAACGGGCCGGGCCGGCCCGGCCCGGCACGAGGCACGGCACGGTTCGGCCGTGCCTGGGCCGGCCCGGCACGATAAAAAAACGTGCCCGGGCTCGTGCCGGGCCCGTCCGCACGAACCACGTGCCGGGCCGTGCCCGGCACGAGCCGTGCCGTGCCTGGCCCGGCACGACTCGTGCCTTGGCACGGCACGACTCAGGCACGTCGGCCCGCGTGCCTGAGTCGTGACTCGTGAGTCGCGACTCACGAGTCACGAGTCACGACTCACGGTCACGACTCACTGAGTCGTGACTCGTGACCCAACCGGGCCCCGCCTTCGGTAAAAAGACCGCGGGTCGGGTCCAAACAGACCCGACCCGCCCCGCCTGCCCTGCCTTGCCGTGCGCCCGTGCCCGAGCGGGCCGGCACGGCACGGCACGGCCTTGCCGTGCCCACGGGCCGTGCCGTGCCCGAATTTTAAAAACCGTGCCGTGCCGGGCACGGCACGGTACAGTGACCGTGCCGTGCCCGGCACGGCACGCCAGCACGGCTGGGCACGTGAAAAACGGGCCGTGCCGTGCTGGGCCGGCCCGTTTGACACCTCTAATCCAGCTTGCTCGGACAAGAGTTGAACCTATCAAGGAGCCATATGACTTAGTAGTCAACTCTCGTGATCATGACATTCCGGTTGATCTTAATAAAGGAACATATGAATTGAACTCTGTAACCAATTTCATAAGCTTTGTCATGTTTTCGCTTTATTTTTTTTATTTCTTCTATTATATTTTTAAATAGTATTAGGATATCTAAGTTTTTTTATTGAGATATTATATCATCCAAGATAATATTAGACAATGATAGAAAAGATATATGATTTATATTCTAATGAGAATTAAGAACTAATATCATGATATTTGAGAAGTTATATTGTTGGTTGTAGGTAGGTGTGTTCATCGTGATGAAACTTATAAATAAGAAGATAAATTATCTTAAAGTGAGCTTTATAGACATGCGCTATGCTCTAATATTTGGTATGGATAACTATAATATTTTTTTCATTGATTAAAATGATTTTTATATTTATTCTTATTTTTCTTACAATAATTTATTATTAGAGAATATATTAGTTAGACATGAAGAATATATTTTTTTTGTTAATTTTTAGGAGAAATTACATATGAAGCTTACACTTTAGCCTCAAGCAGCATAATTAAATTCAATTTATAGATTGTGGAAGATATTGCATAGCCTAAAATTATCATCGAGAGTATGATTTGTGAGGTTTTTATAGGTTATCATTTTGTTAGATTACACATGTATTATAATTTTTCTTGTTTTTCAGAGGAGTTCTGATAATAATAATTATATTGATTATTTATGTGAATAATATTCTGATTATAAGAGGTTGACAAGGTAGATATAATTTTAGAAAAAGGATCTTAGGAGACATATAATTTTTTAGTATAAAAGTTACATATTCAATGAGTGATATTATTTTGTTATAGATAAGTTATGTTATTGATATTCTTATAGAAATTGATTTTTTTGGGTTGTACTCTAATAAGTATCTTATCGATCTAGATATTAATTTTATTTTTAATATGATTTATCACTTAATTCAATTATTTATAATAAAATCATAAATAATATTAATTATCTGAATATGATCAAACTAGATACAATATAAATAATCAGTATAATAAGTTATTTTTTAATTTTTTTTATATCTTCACATTAATATAATTCTTTGCTTATTGAGATAAGCGAAGAGATTTTTAGGACTTAAACTTTCTTTTATCTTTTCTTAGATTTTTTTTATTGTCTCGAAAGTATAAATCATGTCTTATACCAATAGGAGGCATATGACAGCTTGTATATTTCTTGGAAATAACATTGTCTTTAAAAAAAATTAGACATATAATTATTTTGAGATCAATTGTAGAGATAGAGTTAAAAATAATATTGTTAGTTATTTGTGAGATGCCTTGGAATTGGATGCGTTCCTTAATCGAAGAGTTAGATATTCATTTTATTCTACTATTACTCTTTCCTATGATAATTGGTAGTGAAATATATAACCTCAGTTTTAGTGTTTCAAGAGCAAATAATATACATTAAGGTGGATTATTTCTTTATCTGGAAAAAAATTAAAGATGAAATATTTAGATATTATAGTAACCAAAAGACTTATACACACTAACTTGGTGGAGTATTGTAATTTTATAGTTTTTATTTGTTTATTATTTTATACTGTATTATTGATGTGAATCCTTGATCTATGGATTGTCCAATCTTATTGTTCATCATATAAAGGTTTGGTTGATTTAGTTTCATTATCGAGTGTGATTACTTTTGAATTTCTTTTGTGTGACTTAAACTTAAGCAAACTTTAAATCAAACATGGGAGAAAATCCACAATAACTGTGATACATTTTGTCTCATTTAAAAAAAAAATGTTAATTAACCAAAAAAACTTAAATAGTACTGTGAATCACCAAAAAAATTGTAGAGAAATTATTCAAACAAAAAATGGCTCTAAATTTTAATTCAGCAAAAATGTATCCTAAACATCTACAAATATTAACAGCCTCATGGAGATGCCATTTTGGCACACTACTTGGTGATATAAGAAAAGCAACCACTAGCAGCAGTGGCGATAGGGGCCAGAATAGTGATGACATTGATAGAAGATTGGGGTGAAATGGCAACATCACCTCTATCCTTAAAATGATTATGATAAAATAGGATCATTTATTCATTAAACTAGTCATATGATGTGTTTATTGTACATTATATAATAGCAACATGAGGAGGATCTCAAATTCCTATGAGTGCTGCTCCATTTTAAATACAAATACCATAATACATGAGAAAAAACCAAGTAATACAACAAAATTTGGTTACTGAGTTGCATTTTTTTTTTGTTTTGAAATCTAAAAGGGGAAAGGAATGAAAAATGAGGTCGCTGTTCCTATTTCCACCTTTACTGATGAAATGAACAAACCTGGTAGAAAAGCATCTGTTGGTGGGCAAGATTGGTCTGAAGTTCCTGGAAGTATGCATGTGGGTAAAGTGGTCTAGCACAGTTAAGTTGCATTATTTTGTCTCACCTCTTCCTCATCTTGCTTTTATGTTTTTGGATCATTCAACAGTCTTATGGAGAAGCACCATGCCAGTCCAAATTTGGCACAAATACATCACATAGAGACAGAGAATATGGTTCTGATGTTTCAAGGAGCCCTGAAATGGGAATAGGAAGAACAGGAAGAAGGGCAATTGAGCATGGACTTGACAGACATGGTTATCAAGTGGAAAGAAATGATGCTAAGGAAAAAACTGCCCAAATAAATGGTTTTGAAAGGAAGAATGAGTATTTGAATTACATGGAATCCAGATTTATTAAAGCTGATCTGCATCAAGATCCCATGCAGATCAGTGCTAAAGGTAGCAGTGGGTTGTCCACTTCCTGGAGGAGCTCTGAGGAAGAATTTAAGTGGGAAACACTTTCTGGGATACTAGATCAGGGGGCATCTAAAATCTTCAGTACTACAAAAAAAAACATGATTGCTGGGGACTCAATGAAGTTGGTATGACAGCATGATGGATGAGTGTTTTCAATAATAGTTTGTATACATTTATTTAACCTTGTTGAATGCTCAGATGCCATAGAAAATTTGATAACTTTTATTCATGCTGAAAATGAAACTAATGGTATGTTCTACATAAAATTACAATGTTACTTTACTTTCCATGTCAATTTGGCAGAAAAAAGTTATTCAATTTTAACTAGTTGTTTACTAGAATAAATAATTATAGTTTTGGAGATTATACCTTGGTGCGGTAGTAAATATCTTTGTCAAAGGGTACTAGATCTCATGTTTGAGACTTATCGGCGGTAGCTTTTTGAATTTTCAGAGATAAGAATATCGAGATATTAATTTCTCTTATAACTATGTTAAACCAGAGTCTTATGTATTTGCTATAACTTCCACCTCTAATGATCTTCCCTATGTCTTTTTCCCAAACTGATCTGGGTCAATTGATTGTTATTTGAAAAATTTTAATATCTTGTCAAACTTTATTCATTTTTTCAGTGCATCAATATAAATTGCCTTAATTTTACCAGTTGAAATATTAAGTAGCTTCTTTTCCTGGGCATGATCACTGAATTATTTTAATTGTTGTTATCTTTTATATATATATATATTTGAAACGGTGTCATGCTCGTCTATTTCAAATAAATTTATTTCTCATATGATTTTTATTGTCTTCTAATACTATTATTTTATGAATATTTTGATATTCTTTAGCTTAGCATTGGTTGCAAAACATATCTTAATTTTATAGCTTATCTTGTTCTTCCTTTTCAAATAAGTTTATTTCTCATATAATTTTTATTATCTTTTAACGTCATTATTTTATGAATATTTTGATATTTTTTTAGCTTAGCATTCTTTGTAAAATATATCCTAATTTTATAGCTTGCCATGCTTGTCCATTTCAAAGAAATATATTTATCATATGATTTGTATCATCATTTATTTTGTCACACTATTATTTTATGAATATTTTGAGATTTTTTAACTGAGCTCTCATTGCAAAACATATCCTAATTAATACTTATCATTGTCTAAATATTTTTATATGTAAAAATTATTCATTAATTTTTTAGATATTTTATAATTACATATGATTTCTGTGCACCTTTTTTTTATTTACTCTTAGGGGACGTTTGTTTTTTTTTACTTAATGCTTACTACAATTTTTTTTGAGCTTAATGCTGAAATATATTTAATATCATTAAATATTAAGTTTGTTTTTTTTTTAATATTTTTTTCTATTAAAGATTTAAGCTGTTTATTTTTTACATACTAAAAAATAACATCTAAACAGCTTAATATATTAAAAAATTGTAATTACATATTTTTTACATTTGATGTCAATATTTAATCTCATTTCATAAACATTACAAAGGCTAACAACATAAATATTAATTAAATTTAAAATATTTTAATTCAAATACATATTCATATATATATTTAATTCAAATGCATAGTCAATATTTAATATCACATTTTACACCATGAAAAAAAACTAAAAAGACAAATATTTGATACTTATTTTTGATATCTCATTTTATACAATGATAAAAGGTAAAATGATAAGTTAATTGAATATATAAAATAGTTCATTTGCAATATGGTCTCGAAATTATAGCATGAACTCTTGATCGATAGCTGTAAAAAAGTTATTTATAATTGAGAATTGATTTCGGTTGTTACTATCACTTTCCAAATCCTTTTTAGTATCATATTCAGAAAATAATCTATCTGCAACTGAAACTTGAAGAAAATTATGAATGAAGAAATATGTCATGACTATTTTTGTTTGTGTAACATATTAATATGGTGTTATTTTCTTCAATATTGAAAAATATGCCTTAACAATACCAAATACACGTTCAATGATATTTCTTAATCTTGTATGACATAAGTTGAATATCTCATCTATTCCTACAGTTTTATCATCATTATGAAAATCACTCAATCAATAACGTATATTATGATATGGTGTCATAAAACCTCTAGTGTGTATATATGCTGCATTCACTAAATAATAATTTTTTGAAAGAGAGAATTTAATATATTATAATGTTATTAAAAAAATAGCAATAAATAAAATAAAGCAAGAATATTTACCTGACGAGGGCATGGGAAAATTATGTTGTGGGTTACAAATTATTTCAATCAAGACTCTTGAATCTTGAGCTGTTCCTTCTCATTCAACAATTACATACTTAAAGTTCATATCAAAATCACAAGTTACCAAAACATTTTAAAAATATTCTCTTCTCATACGATCTTAAAATGGTACTTGTTTAGTAAGAATGCATGCACAGATAAGATTTCCAACAACTGCACCAAAAGCACCCTACACAAAAGAATTCTTACCAATATAGATGTTTATCTTTAAATTAAAATAATAAAAATATTATGAAAATATTTATACATAAAATGTATTATACCTTAAAAATTTGTCTTAGCCAATGATTATATATACCATTTGAATTATTATAGAATGATGGATGAGTAATCATTACTCTTGAGAAGCTCACTATGGTCGCTAAAATTTCATGGAAGTATTTATGAATTATTTGGACCGAGTGTTAAAATTTATTCTTTAATAATTAGTTTCAAAGATTATGACTTAAAGTCATTAAGAATATGATCATTTTTTCTTCTACACTTATATGTTTGCTGTCAACAAGTCATATTTTATCTCTGAATATCTGACATAGAGAAATAAATTCATGTTTTTTCATTCGCATTAGATCATAACATATATTAGATGAGTCAGATAAAACTTCTTTAATAAAAAGTGAGCCCGTGGATGAGGATGTAAAAACTCATTCTTTATTTATGGTGGAGTCTCTTAATAAATGGAGCAATAACACAAGTTTTTTTTTAAAAATTTTGTCATTGTTGATTTTATATTTTCATCTTCACTTGATGATGAACATGAACTATCTGATTGATGTGAAGGATTCTCAATACGAACATATATTAAAAATATTATAAATATTATGAATTAAATTCACAATAAAATTGTTATTGCAATGTATAATGAAAAATATCACTATATTATAGTGTCATCACATCAAACTCATTATATATATATATAAATTAATATTATCATGAACTTTCTTACAATTATGTAGATAACAAGTCTTATAATTAGAAAAATTAAAATGCAGAAAATATTCAAAATAATTCAATCAAAATATATGGTACAATCATCAAATCAAAAAATGGAAAATATATCCCACAATTCCAAAAAAGTAAATTAAAAATTAGTTTTTTAAGTTTTGAAGTCATTCCATTTATTTTTGGTCGCTTTCCATTTCAACCCAAATTATCCTATACTCTTTTTTCTTGCAAAATATATTAATTGCAACATAATATAAAGGATCCTCATAAGTTGTGAGTTTCTTTAAAATGTTCATACATTCCTTTACTGAGGGTCTTTTAAAATTGTCCAAAATATTTATTATTTTATTCATTTTGATTTGAGTTTGTTATTTTTTTTTCTTTTTCTTTTTCTATTTCTTCTTTAAATATAATACTTCTTTACTAGCATATATTGATAAATTATTATCATCCTCTAAACTAATTAGAGTTTTACTAGGCAATGATGTCAAATGTTTTGATGATTCCTCATACCTAGAAATAATCACTCCTAGAATTTTAAATTTTAGACCCATTAGCTAATACTCATCCAAATAATATCTCTAATTCTTTCAAATTTGATAATGGTATATATGGGAATTGTTTAGATTTTGGATATTTTTATTCAACATTAAATAAAAATAAATTAGTCATGCATGTATATTTAAGATATTTCTATAAAGATTCACTTTACTTTGTAAATAAAGTACCTGTAAATAATCAACACATTTCTCATTTGGTCAATCAAAATTTTTGATTACAGAGTTGTAACCATGTCTAGTCACATTCAATATTCTACTCTAAATGAGATATTGTCTTTTTATGTAATCTCACACATTCTTTAGTTGTTTTGATATGTAATATTTTCTAATTATTTTTTCCAATTCTTTACTTATTCGAGACCAAACACTAGGCTTTAAACTTTCATCCGATCTAAAGTTTTTATTTATTTCTTTTAGACAAAGATCATTAAAGTATTTTCTTTGGATGAGATCAGTCCAATTTACCCTACTAGTTTCACCAATTTGACTTAATACTGTATACAAATCCAATAAAAATTAATGATTATTCAAAAATTATTTGGCTTATCATATCAAGTATAGAAAAAGAAAAATATTTGGTTTTCTTCTATCTATAATGAAAATTATTTCAAATAAATATGAAGATTTTGCAGAAACTTGAATAATTAAATATAACTTGAAATTATAAATTTAGCTAAGACCACATAAATTAAAAGAATTACATTTAATTCAATTAAGTTTAGTTGATCTGATTTGCTTAATGGGTAGATGCAACCTAATAATTAACAAACTAGTTAAATTGTGATTTTAAATTTATATTTTATACTCAAATAATATTTATTCAATTGGTGTTTTAGATATTTTTGTTTTGGCTTATAAATTTGTTTATTGAGTATTTGTTTATGTTAATTTTTCAGATGAAGAATTGTATACGTAAAAAATATTACAATGGGTATTACATATTACTTATTATAGTTATCCTCTAATTATTTACATTGCAATTGTCTATGTATTTTTTTCTTATTTATATAAATTAGAATGTATTTTTTCTGAATAAATAATAATTTGGAAGAAATTGTTTTTGTGCGAAACCATTATACTTATGCAAAGGTTGATGGGTATGTCTCTTATTTGAATGATGATGCACATGTTCAAGGGCACTTTACCTGTAAAAATTGGAAATAAACATGCTGACTAAGGTATCAAAATTAAAAAAAATCTAATTAGAATTTCAGAGATAGTGAGAAAAAATATAGAAGAATTTATGTTATTAGAGCATTTTAACCTAGAGATAGAGATAAAAAATAGAGAATAATTTATATGTAGATATTTAAACATTTGGGAGAGTTGTAAAAACCAAGGGCAAGTGAGTTGAGGGATTAGCAGTTGAGTCAGGTAGCTCCATTGTGTTTCAGTCAAGAAAATAAAGTTGGATATGAGAGAGAATGTTTTTGACGGGAAGGGACGGATGATTTTTTGTTTACGAAGGGGAACTCGAAAAATGCTGGATCGAGCATTTTTCGATCCATCATTATTCGGTTGGGCTTTTTCCGAATTGAAAAAGCAAAAAAAAAAAAAAGCTTAAAAGTCTAAGTTTTTTCTAAATAATTTTAAGTTAAAAGTGTTAAAAAAATGTGACACGTTTCGGATAACGCTGAAATTAATTTTTTTTTAGCGGTAAGCCGAAAAAAAAAAATGCCTCCTTAGTTTAATGGCTAACGTTATCCTCAATTTACTTTTTATTTTTAACGATACATTCAAATGAAAGAAAATTTATATATTTGAGAACATTAATACTTCAAATATATGATTAATTGTACTTTATTTTTGGAATTAGTAAAATTATAGTGCATATAATTCATTGGATGTTTATTTGCATTGTTGTTAAATTTCATGGTGAATTGATATTTTTAGTGTTGTATCATAGATAGTGTGAAAGAAAAGCATAGAGAGACGTGTGTGATTTTTATGTAGCAAACGTAATAAATTAATTATGTATCCTTAATCATATTATATATTTAGAGTTTCTACATCAATTTCAGTGCTATACTTATTCCGATAACATAATTGATAAAGATGTGATAACTTTGAGTTTATGTTATTATCAATATTGTATGTCTCCGTATTAGAAAGAAAGATTTTCATAGATCTGATTACAGATACGACTATAGCTAAGTTTCTCTAATTGTCTAAAATTGCATCCAAGGCAGCCTGATTATTATTAGGGTGGTTTGATCTTGTCCACTACAAATTGATTATCTTATAGATTTAAATGAAAATGATGATACATCTCATTTTAAATAACGGATTAGTGATGTGTTACGAAATGATACACAAGTCTGATGAATCAATCAGCGTACTTTTTTCAGTTGTAGATGTAATTGTTGGAAATGTTATACAACACAAAATATTTATGACTTTATTTTTGATTTTATGTGTAACTAATTCATGATCAAAAGAAAAATGTTAATTCATATGTTTTTTTTTTTGTTTTGCTATGTTTTATTGGGTAAAAATAATGTTATTATCACAATAATTGCTAGCTCCACTAAATTTTGAAGTCATATCTATGTCAAGTATCATTTCTAAATATTTTGTTATGTTATATAATTATGTTTATTCTATTTTTCTTTCTTTATTTGTATTTATATTTTTTATTCTTTTTTAAATTCATACTATTAATTTTATTTATGACATATGGTTGTACTTATAATATTTTTGCAATGTTAAGGTTTTATATCTCTAGTTAACAAGTTAACGTAATATATTAAATTAGACATATTTGAGTTAGGTTTACAAATATATTTTCACAAAGAATCTCTTCTATTCTCATTTCATCTTATTTGACATTTTACAATCTATTTAAAAAAATAATCATTTAAATGTTTTCTTATTTCTTAAAAAATCATATGGATTTGATGTTCGGGGTGAGATACCTATGTTTTAGGCGCCCTTTTAAAAACCATGATTAAATTAATATTTTTTGAGTCCAAAATTTATTCAAAAGTTAATATGCATAATTACACATAATGAGCTTATTGGAATTGAAATGCTTACATTTCTATTTGTTTTTCTCATGTTGTATATTATCTTGATTTGATTTTAGAATATATTAAACATTATAATATTAAGATATTTTTGAAGAGGATTGTTGTATTTTAATAATATATAATCACTTTTGGATATTTTATTAACAAAAAATCTTTTTAGTCAGCAAATAAATAGTTTATTATTTTCATATAATTTATGTATTAACATATTTGTTTAAGATAAATATATGAGATTATTGAACTTGAATTTGATCCAAATTTAATAATCTTATCATTTAATTAAGTTTCTCTGATTTAATATATTATATTTTTTGGTGCATATATATATTATGCTTCCTTACTAATATTCTTACAAATATAATTTTTTTTAATATATATATTATACTGAATCTTATTTGATATTTTCATAAATTTTATTTGTAATAGCCTTAAAGTGGATGGAATTGAGGTTGACCTATGATGCTAGATAACCTAATCTTGGAATTTTTTATCATATTATTATTATTATTTAAATTAATATCTATTTTATTTTTATACTATTTACTAGTATTTTTTTTTATTTTAGAGAGTTTTTGAAGTGAGATATTTATTTTTTTAATTCTAAAATTATGTACTAAAAAATAACTGAGATAAAAAAATTGTGCACCTTATAAAAATTGAGACTCGATTCACCCAAATTCGTAGCAGAGAAACCAAAAGTCTGCACCTTGATAACTACAAGTCTCGCATGCCAATACTTGTTTACATAATTCTATTTTACATACTATTATAATAGATATAAAAAAAAATTACAAAAAAACAATATTGCTCAGATATCATAATTTCGAAAACTTTAGTGATTCTAGATTTTGAGAGAAAATATATTACAGTTTGAGTGTGAAAATTATATACACTAAATTATTATTTATAGATAATATTTTTCATTAATTTTTATTTCTTTTATTTTTGTAGAAATTTAATAGTTGTTGAATTTTATAGTTAGTCATTAGACAATGTTGTGGGTAGTTGATTGTTGCAAAGGTAATAATGATTTTTAAAATGGGGTATGTGAAATTTAATTAAATTTAATATAAATAGATGCTTGATTCTCACATGGTTTTTTTAATTAAACCTAGCACGAACAAGGTCGGACAGTCCACATGCCATGCTTGTTGCGTTGGCCATGCCTTGTGTTGCCATCTGGTCTGTTTTGTTCAGCTTAGGATGACATGTGGTTAGTTTTGCTTGATCTAACATGATATGTGGTTTGTTTTGCCTGACCTAACACATGGGGTTTGTTTTGCCCGATCCAACACGACATGGGTTGACCCACACAAAGGGCAAGCATGTCTTTTGCTCGTGTGTGTCGTGCGTGGCATAACTTTCTGTGTTTGTGCCTCAGGCTGAGCTACAACCACTCAGCTTGTTGAACACCTCTAAAAAAAATATCATGCAAAGTTAATAAAGTGATATTAAGTAAAAATTTAACTAATCAACATTGACTAGTTGTAATTGATATGTGTTTTAGAAAATAAAATCATAGGAATAATTGCTGTGTCTAGAAATAAAATAGCAGAACCTAAAAGGAGGATTGCTAATTATTTTTAGGCATATCTAAAGGAAGTTAGTTAGTTATTAAATATAGATATGAATACTATGTGGAATAAAGTGCCAAAATGTATTTAAAGTTTCTAAATAGATTTTAGTCATATCTAAAGAAAATATTTTAGTCACATAAAGAAATCAGATGGTAAAAATTTGAGATTCAACAAATTATTAAGTAGAAATAAATTTATTTTAAAGAAATACATAAAAATAAAAATGAAGATATTATGAAATTACATAAGGAGATAAAGAAAACTAAAAAAGTAGAGTAAAATTACATTTAAAGCATATAATAATTATATAATAAATTACAACGTAAAGAAGGAGAAACTGATACTTATAAGCTATTTAGGATGTGAGAGAAGAACAAATATATTTGTTATATTTAATATATTAAGAATAAAAGAGAAATTAATATTATATTTTCATGATCTTTTAAACAAGTTCTCTGATTCAAATTTGAATATTGAGAGTGATAAATTATTAAATAACTTTAGGTATATAGTAAAGATATAATTCTTGAAGATTAGAGAAACTCTTAAGAAAATAAATATTAGAAAAATTTTATGGCCTGAGTTTTTATTGAAGTTTGCAAGGTCAGGAGGAAGAAATATTTGACATGGTTGACTAGTTTGTTTAACAAGATTATAAAGATCAAAAAGATGATGGATGGATGAAGATAAAATATTATAATTTTGATTTATAATAATAAGAGTCATTATATATTAAATTAATAACTATCAAAGTATTAAACTTTTGAATCATATTATAAAACTATGAGAAAAAAGATTATTAACTACAAATTAAGAAAAAAAATAAGAATTTTAGATAATTTATTTGAATATATGTCAGATAAATTTATAGTGAAGACTATCCACTTGTTAAGATAATTAATCGAGAAATTTAGAGAAAAGAAAAATGTATGCATGATATGTATAAATTTGGAGGAAGATTATGATATAGTCTCCAAAGATTTAATTTGATGGATATTATATAATAAATGTGTATATAATATATATATATTGAACTAACCATGGACATAAATGAGTATTGCCCATATTTAGATTATGATATTGTCCCAAAAGGTTTTACTCATAATACCGTATCTATAATTTGTTTTGATAATCTGTTTGTATAACTAAATATTTCTGTTTTAATATTTTCATGTAAGTGTAGAAAAGGAAATATTAAGAGACCAGGGATGCAGCAGTAGCACTATAACGGATGTCCCAATGTCCGGTTAATGGGTCGAAATTTTTGGAGCAGAGCCTGACCCGTCCGATGATCTGACCCGCTCCGGTTAAATGAACTGAGAAAGTTTTTTATTATAAATGTTTTTGTATTTTTATTTTTGGGTTGTTTTTAGAATCCAAAATTGTTCATCATCTTCTCTCTCTCTCTCTCTGCGTGATTTATCACGACTGTCTCTGCGTTGTACATATTGTAATATAATTTTGGTTTAATTTGTAATACATAAGTATTTTCTGGTGGATGTAGCTAGTCATACTGAGCGATTAGTAAATCACGTTATTTCTAGTTTTCTGTTTCTCATTTTTTTATTCTGCCGTGGTTGGATTGTGGATTGGATATATATATATCATTTGTTGTTTATTGTTTCTTGTTCTTTCTTTTTCTGAATAACAACTATGAAAGTGCAATTGCCAACAATTGGTATCTGAGCGGGTTTTGGAGTTTTTCGAGCAACTGCGCCGTTAGTTTTTTGTGATTTTCTGTACACATGATATTCTGTTGAAATGGCTGGAACCCTAAAAATCAGGATTGAGAAATTCAATGGCAGAAATGGGTTTAGTATGTGGCAGATCAAAATACGGGCGCATTTAAAGAATTTTGATATATGGAGTCCTTTCAAGACTTCGGTCTTCATACTGCTCCTGCTTTTGGAATAACTGAGGTTGAGGCTTGGAGACGTGAAGAAAAAGCACATTCCACCATTCTGTTAAGCTTGTCGGATGAAGTCATTGCATAGGTAGCAGATGAGGAATCTGCTACAGGACTGTGGCTCAAGCTTGAGTCACTATATATGACTAAATCACTGACGAACAAGCTTCTGTTGAAAAGGAGGTTGGTCACACTGAGGATGCAAAATGAAACCTCTTTGAAGAAGCATCTAGATGATTTAAACAGCATCATCATGGACCTTTAACATGTGGATGCTAAGGTAGAAGATGATGATGCTGCACTTTTACTTTTAGTCTCTCTTCCTCTTTCTTATGAGAAATTTGTCGAATCTCTCATTGTGTGAAAAAAGGAGATTACACTAGAGGATGTTCGGGCTGCTCTACACTCTAGAGAGATGAGGTAGAAGATTGCGGTTGAACGACTTGAACAACATCCTGCTCGATTGGTGGTGACAAACAAGATGCCACAACTTGTTCCATTCAAGAAAAAGGAAAATAAGCTTCAGAAGAGGTCAAAGGAGGGTGACACTTGTCACTACTGTAAGCAGAAAGAGCATTGGAGGGCCAAATGCCCAAAGAAGAGAGCAAGGCTGGAACAATAATGTCAGACTAATCCTTCACCTGCTACTACTGTGACATTTGATGATTTGGATGATGGAGAAGATATTGTGCTGGTAACTTCCACAACGATCGCAATAATAGATTCTTGAATACTGGATACTAGGGCTTTCTTCCATATAAGTACTCATTTGGAGTGGTTCAGCACATATGCCATGAAGGAAGCTGACCATGCTGTGGTGGGGAATAGCCAACCATGTAATGTGGTTGGAATCGGCATAGTCAGACTTAGAACTTAGGATGACCGAATAGTCTCACTTTCAAATGTGAGATATGTCCCAGAGATGATAATGAATCTTATTTCTCTTGGTGTTTTGGATGATCAGGGATATCCATTCAGTGGTAAAGAGGGAATACTAAATGTTCACCGATGAGATGATAATGTACTGAAGGGGCAGAAGACTGAAACACTATACACATTGATAGGTTTCACAGTGATGGGGGCTATTGCTGTCACATCCGGAGAGCCGGCATCTAAAGACAAAGCTGAACTTACCAGACTGTGGCATATGTGGCTCACACATATGGGAGAGAGATATGAAAATTTGCTCTGCTCTTAATCTTCTTGTTGGTCATAGAGTTAGTAAATTAAATTTTTGTGATCATTATGTTTTTGGTAAAAAACATAAAACTAAGTTCGGTAAGGCCATATAATGTACAAACAATATTTTGGATTATATCCATACTGACTGTTGGGACCCTTCTAAAGTCACATCCCTTGGGGGTGCTCGATTTTATTTATATTTAGTTGATGATTACTTCAGGATGTCTTGGGTATTCATGATGAAATATAAATCTGTGACTTCTATAATGTTTAAGCAGTGAGTTAGTTTAATGGAAAATCAAACACAAAAAAAGGTTAAACTGTTACAAATAGATAATTCGTTTGAATTTGAGGAATTTTGTAAGGACAAAGGTATAGCGAGACACAAAATTGTTAGGGATACTCCTCAGTATAATGATATTGCTAAAAGAATAAATCAAATTCTTCTAGAGAGAACTAGATGCATGCTATCTCAATCAAGCTTAGTCAAGGAGTTTTGGGCTGAAGCTGTTAATACAACATGTCATCTGATAAACAGATCGTCACATAATAGAATTAATTTTAAAATTCCATTTGATGTTGTGGACTGGTAAACCTGTAGATTATTCTAATCTGAATGTGTTCGGGTGTGTTGCCTACAATCATGCAAATAATGGTAAGCATGAGCTACGAGCAAGAAAATGAATATTTGTAGGATATTGTGATGAAGTCAAGGAATTCCGTATCTGGTCATCATCTGAAAAGAGAGTGATTCTCTCTAGGAGTGTCATCTTTGATGAAAGTGTCATCTTAAGATAAGTACAATTTCCTATCCAGTTACTCGATGTTTCTCAAACAGAACTTAAGGTGGAGCTAAAATCTAGATCTACAGCTTCGGTAAGGATTCCTATTATCTCTAGACAGACAATAGCTAATCATGAAGATGATATTAGGTCTATTACTGAAGCTGATCCAGAATCTGTACCTGAAGAGTCTATTCCCTACTGCATTGCAAGGGATAGACAAAGGAGGGTGAATGTACGTTCTCATTTGAAATTCAGCTTTGATGAATTTATAGGGTTTGCCCTACAAGTTGCCGAAGAGATTGATATTCCTGAACCATCATCTTTTAGGAATGCTGTTAGATATCTTAAATTTTAGTTATGGTTAGTTGTCATGAATGAAGAGATTGAATCTCTTCATAAGAATGGTACTTGACTTATTGTACCTAAACCTAAAGAGAGATAATTTTTTGCAAATGGATTTTTAAGAAGAAAAATGATGCCTCTATAGCTGGTGGTGTAAAGTTTAAGACACCTCTAATTGCAAGATGGTTCAATTAGAAAGATGGTGTCGATTATAATAAGATATTCTCTCCTATAATTAGACATATCTCAATCAGGGTGCTTCTAGCATTAGTGACATATCAGGACCTTGAACTTGAGCAACTAAATGTTAAAACTATATTTCTTTATGGAGAACTGGATGAAAAAATTTACATGAGCCAGCATGAGGGTTTTGAGGTATCAGGTAAGGTAACTCATATATGCAAGCTTCTAAAGTCCCTTTATGGACTTAAACAATCTTTCCGTTAGTGGTACAAGAGATTTGACTGTTTCATGACAAGTCATGGATACAGTAAGTATAACCATGACTGTTGTATTTATTTCAAAAGGTACAAGGATGAGTCATATATCTACTTGCTATTGTATGTAAATGATATACTTATTACTGTCAGAAATATATCTGATATTCATGAACTGAAAGATCTCCTCAATTCTGAATTTAATATGAAAGATCTTGGAGGAGCAAAACAAATTTTGGGGATGTAAATATTCAGAGATAGAATTAAAAGAAAGTTGTTTCTTTCGTAGTAACAATATATTCAGGAACTTCTATCTAGATTTGGAATGACTTCTTGTAAGTCTTTGTCCACATCATTTGCTTCTAACATCTATTTAACATTAAAATATTATCTTCAATCTGAATTTGACAAGGAATAAATATATAAGGTTCCTTATTCTAGTGCTTTCGGGAGCCTCATATATCTTATGGTGTGCACCCGACCTAATATTGCTCATGCAGTAAGTGCAGTAAATAGGAATGATAAACTCTGGTCAAGAGTACTGAAAAGCTGTTAAAAGGATACTTAGGTACATCAAGGGAACTTTTGATATTGGTATGTTATTTGGTAATAAATCTGAACTCATACTAGTAGGATATTCTGATTCTGACTATGTAGGAGATGTTGACAGTAGACGGTTTATAACTCGTTATATCTTTACTGTATGTGGTTATATAGTTAGCTGGAAAATTACACAGCAATCTTCTGTTATTTTATCTTATACTAAAGCAGAGTATATGAATTTGACTGAAGCCGCGAAGGAAGGGATATGGCTAAAAGATTTTCTCAAGGACCTTGGTTTTTATGAAGAGGTTGCAACAATTTTTTTGTGACAATCTCAGTGCTATCTGTTTAGCAAATGACCAAGTGCATCATGAGAGGACAAAACACATTGATGTGCGATATCATTTCTTTTGATCTGAGAAGGAGGTACAAGTAAAGAAGATTGTAACTTCTGATAATTCATCTGACATGTTTATTAAATCTGTTATTCTGAATAAGTTAAGATATTATCTTTACTTACTGAACATATCAAATCAGATGTAGTCTTTTTGGACTAACTATTTATATAGAGTATCGCTATATCTGTATGCAAAACAAATTAAGGTGGAGATTGTTATATATATAATTTGTTTTAATAATTTATTTACCAAATATTTCTATTTTAATATTTTCATGTAAGTGTAGAAAAGAAAATATTAAGAGGCCGAAGATGTAACATTAGCACAATAACGGAGGTCTCGCTGTTTGGTCAGCGGGCCAAAATTTTTGGAGCTGAGCCTGACCCGTTCGATGATCCGACCCGTTCTGATTAATTGAACCGATAATATTTTTAATATAAATTTTTTGTATTTTTATTTTTTCGGGTTACTATTTTTTTAGATCCGGAACTATTCATCTTTTTCTCTATCTCTCTCTCTCTGTGATTTATCGTGATTATCTCTGTGCTGCACATACTGTAAGATATTTTGGTTTAATCTATAATGCATAGGTATTTTCTGGTGGATATAGCTAGTTGTACTGGGCGACTAGTGAACTATGGTATTTCTGGTTTTCTGTTTCTCATTTTTTGATTCTGTCGTAGTTAGATTGTGGATTAGATATATATATCATCTGTTGTTTATTGTTTTGTTGTTCTTTTATCTTCTAAATCATAACTGTGAAAACATAATTACCCAACACATAGATTTATAATAGATGTAGGACTACACAAAGAAGTATCATTTAGTCTTTATATTTCTGATATTTATAATTAACATATTACTGTTTGATGAGACTAAATGAGGGTTAGGTAAGAAATCTAAATTTGAAGGATTACACTGGAGTTCAATGAGTTTAGGATTAATCATAATAAGATATTATACTTAAAAAACGAGTCTAATCATATTAAAAGTGATAATGATATTATCAAAATAAAAAAATTAAGTATTTAATACTAATAAATACAATATGAGGAGATTGATGAGGATATATCACATAAGATTGATGTGGGATAGAATAAATGAAGAGTTGTATCATAATTTGTTTATGATAGCTGAATATCAAATAAATTAAAAGAAAAATTTTATAAAATAATTATATGATTAGCCATATTGTATAAAAATAAATGTTAAATGACTAAGATAGACATGAAGATGGTAAGAAGAATATTGTAAGGCCATGAATAATAAAATTAGAAATAAAGATATTAGAAAAAAAATTAAATAACTTATAATTGATAAAAAAAAAATAGAATCATTTGAGTTGGTTTGCTTATGTCTAATTTAGACTTGCTAGTGTATTAGTTATAAAGTATGAGATTATTCGAGTAGGAATAAGAGAAAAAAGAACTAGATTTATTGGCCTTCAAAAAAGATTGTGTATTTTATAGAGAAGCACATATAAAGATTGTGTATTTTGGAGAGAAGCACACCTGAAGATAGTGTATTTGGATGCACATATTATCAATCAGCATTGTTTAGGGGTTACAAATTTTTTTTTTTTAATTTTTTTGAAGACATGCCGTAGGTGTATGTCTTCTTCTTCGAGGTGTGAAAGACTCATTTTAAATGAGTCACGAAATGCCCCACAGCAAAAGGTGTACACCTATCTTGTACATCGTCTTTTTTCATGTGCCTTGAGGCTTTTTGAACATGCCTTGCCCTGAGGCGTGCCCCAAGGTGCATCTCGTTTACTTTTTTTTAAACAGACACGGTCACTATGCACACTGCACATACATTGCACACACTGAACCCACTTTCACATTTATTGTACGCTTGATGCAAATTCACTGTGCCCATGCCACACCATCATTGTACAAACAATATTCCTTTTCTGCATCGTCCACAAAGTGCATACCACACCAGCACAATCATTGGAGATTCTCATGCCTCTCCACGCACACCGAACCCACTTTCACATTTATTGTACATATGATGCAAATTCACTGTGCCCATACCGCACCATCATTGTACAAACAATATACCTTTTCTGCATCGTCCACAAACTGTATCCCACACCAGCATAATCATTGGGGACTCTCATGCCTCTCCACACACATGATGCAGCTTTTATCACACATGGTGCTCCTATACACCATCGACTTTGATGTAGTGGACGCATCTACAATGGAATGTCAAGTATGCCTTTTTCTCACACACACAGTACACACGTGTACTGTTACATGTGTATGCATGCGTGCAATATGCTGTTGCAGTGCACGTCTCTCTCTGGCAAAATCATAGGCTTTGGCTCTGAAATCATATTGAAACCTATGTCATAACCTCAATAATGAATATGTAAACTATATAGATGGAAGTGCTTATTATATATATATATATTATTTTCAAATTGAGATAACTCACATGTTGTTGGGTGTATCCATCAATATTGTAAATTAAGAGAAGAATAAAAAAATTAATATAAAACACATTCTATATCAAATTTTTTTAACTAATTCTTCATAATGTATTTTTATTATTATTCTTTCTTGTATATTAAATTTTGTAATTATTGTTGTTAGTTTTTCATATATTTTTTGTATTTGTATATTGCAGGCATATCATGTTAATATTTTTTATACTCATATTTTCAGTTAATTCATACTAATTTTTTGTTGAAGATTTAATATTTTAATTTTTAAAATGAATTTCAAAATATTGTATTATATTCTGTAAAATCTAGTGCACTCTTACTCATTTTTTACTATAACAAAGTTTTCATAATTTTATTAATGAGGTGTTAATTGGAGCTATTACTCTTACTAATAATCTGCCATAGCTATTATTATGGTCTTTTTCTCTAGGTCGTGTTATGAATTTTTTTTCTTGTGCTTTTAAGTGTCATTAAGTACCAACGCTTGTAGATTTTTGTTGTTTCCCTTTGCTTGCACAGGAATCAATAAATCATCTCCAAAAGCCTCCCAGTTTAACTGAACTTGAGTTGAATATGGATGTAGGCATGCGATCGGATCTTCCATCCATTGAACATATAGAGCCCATAAGACTTGGGCACTTTTTGTCCCCATCAGAGGCAGTGCAGGAGCCTTACTCAACTGATAGGATGGCCCTTTCTGGGAATGCCGCTGTTATTAAAGGCCGCCCAGAGCATTATTCAGAAACTCTTGGTGGGCTGTGTGCAAGTGCAAGTTCTTTAGCCAAAACTGCAGTTCGAACACCTATGGAGTCATCTCATTCTGGAAATTTCAGCTTTGGATTTTCGACAGATGTGCTATCAGGAGTCACTGGAACAAAGGGGCAGCAACGGTTTAGGGCTTTGAGTTCATCACCACCATACCAGTCACCCACACATCAGGACCCTTCATCTCTATCATTTGCATCAGAAAATCAGCATTACCAGGGGAATAACTTTTCTGAGCAGGAATGCCCAGGATCACAGTTGGCTCTACCAGATTTTCGAACACCTCATTCTTCAGCAAGCTTGCTGCCTTCGTATGTTCATTTTGATAAGTTGAATACAGTACAGTCCGAGGGCTTGCATGACTTATCTCCTGCAGTATCTTTTAAGCCAAGCCATCAGCATCATTTTTTGCAGCCACAGCCATTTGGCTCTGTAGAGTTGGAACCCTTGCATCTCAAAACAAGGCCCAATGAACAGCGATCCTCTACATCTGGGAGCCTAGTTTTGAGAAGCCCTTCGCTGGAGCATTGTGATCAGTTCTCTTCGGAAACTTCGCCGTCATCGAGTTCAGGAAGTTTGCACATTCCTGGTTTGAAGACTGAAGTTCTTTCAGATGCTACCACTAGTGGTCTTCCTGTTGTGCTGGATAGGCAAGCACAAAAGATTGGGTCTCAACATGTTTGTGGGCCTGTAACACTTTCTGGGTCTACTGCTGTGTCAACATCTCTTTCTGTTCCATCAACATGCAACATAAATGCAACTGTAGATGTTTCTAAAACGGAACCGCCATTACCTCCTGGTCCTCCACCTGCATCACAGTCTTTAAACAAAACAAGTAATTCCTCAAATTCATTATCTGACCTTTTGAGCTCATTACTTTCGAAGGGGTTGATATCTGCATTGAGTCGAGAGGCATCTCTCTTTTCATCTCAGATTTCTGCTCAATCACAGAATTTTGCTGTCAAACCTCCTGACTCTGTTGCACTTTCCTCTCTAATTTCTACTATTTCCAGTCCTGCAATTGATGAATTATCCTTTGTAGAACGAGAACCCGATCTCAAAGCCCCCTCTGAATCACCTCAAAAAACAGCAGGGGAAGTAGACAATCTCATAGGATTGGAGTTCAAGTCAGATTTAATTCGAGAATTACATCCTAATGTGATTGATGCTCTCACTCATGATCTCCCTCATCAGTGTAGCATTTGTGGTATTCGACTGAAATTTATGAACCAGCTTGATAAACACTTGAAGTCACATGCTTGCAAAGAGCAACGACTTGATGGGATGAGCAATTCAAAGGGTTGGTATGTGGGTATCAGGGAATGGATTATCAGGAACACAGAAGTTCCATATGAAGTTAAGTCACCTTCTTTGATGGATGAGTTTCAGAAGTCAGTGGAAAAGAGTGAGCTTATGATTCCTGCAGATGAAGATCAGTGTGTGTGTTTCGTATGTGGAGAGATGTTTGAGGATTACTATTGTCTAGAAGGAAATAGATGGATGTTTATCGGGGCAGTGCACATGGCTGCCCCTTCAGGAGCTGATCAGAGCAATACTCCAAATCAGAGGGCCAAGGGCATTATTGCACATGCAAGCTGTATGTCAGAAAACTTGATCCAGGATGTGGGCTTCTCAAGTGGTATTTAAATGGTAAGCATATATCTTCAGAAAATATTCTTGAGTCTAACATCATGCTTTACATCTGATTCTGAAAAAATTCATGGTTTTTTTCTTTACCTGCTAGCTGACGTCTATGAATTTGTTTTTCTATATTATTTTGCCTGTTGCCATTTTTCCTTTCATTTCCAGTTATTCTGTTATTTTAACTTGATGAAAATGGTGATGAAGATTCATTAAAAAGGTGTCTCAAACTAGATTTTTTTAGTTCATAGGATTAATTAAATGGGTCATCCCACCACACACTTCATAATTTATGTTGGCCATGTCTCTTTATAGCCATATGAAACCCACCAAAAAAGGTGGGTTGGCGTATCTAGCCAAATGAAATTGTCGTAAAATAAATTATTAATAATTGAGTATTATGTTTTTTTATGTGATGACATGATATAGGCTGTCTAACATAATAGAAAACTACTTGTAATACCTAGTAAACACTCTTCACAAGTTAGTGCATGTATGCCAATGTGTTGATATTTTTTTTCTTTGACAAATATGAGTGTTCGGACTTGCTTGTTTGTATTTCAATTATTCTCATAGATAGGTGGTCCTTGTTGCCTGGCCCCACCTCTAGTCTCACTAAATTTGAGATTAAAATTCAATACATTTTGTTATAAGATTATCTTTTTTGCCAGTCGAACTAGCTCGTGAGGGCAATGTGTTAATCTATTTTCATATACTAGTAATTGAATTTGAAACTTTTTCCTAATAAATTAGAGAATTGATTCATTATGTTTTTTCTAAATGATAAAGTCGTTTGTGTAAGTATAGTGTTCTAGTGGTGTTCTCATTGGTGGAATAGGCAATGCTTCATGAGGGTGGGTATGAATGCCCAAAATATTTGATAGTTCATAATTTTTATATAAAATTATTCTCGTGGACTTCTCATAACTAAATATAAATGTAACTAGTTTATGTGATTTTATTTTGGAAAATTTATGAAATAACTATATTAACAAAATTTGTAATATAAAGAAATATATTTGAAAATAAACTATTATAATTCACTAATCTTTTGAGTTTTGTAATGTGATGTCAAAGGAAAAATGAATAATTTGATAACTATGGTTAATTTATAGATCAAACAATTATTTTTATATTATAAACAAAAATAATCAAGCTATATGAAAGTATTGAAAATGTTTATTTTTGATAGAATAATTAAAAATGTCATATCTAGTTTATAAGGCTCTCAAATATTGTTGAGTCTAATGAAAATTAATTTTTTGATAATTTTACTTTTAAAAATCAGAGATATTTTTTGAGTTTCAAATTTGAGATATATTATATTTGAATGAAAATACTTGGTATCTTACTAAGGCATAATTATATTATGATAGAATTATTCTTCTATAATAATATAAGAATGAGTTTCTTAAGATATTACTTGGATTTATATTTGAATTTCAGAATTTTATGTATTTAGACTTGTAAATTTTTAATATCCTAAAATTAAGCTTGTATTTTTTTGCAAGCAAAAAGAGGCATGAGACTATATATTACTTTTTTCACATGATCTAATTTTCATTAAAAAATATTTACTTGCATTTAATAATATCTTTTAAAAGATCAAAATAATAGTTCATAGGCTTAATGATAAAGTAAGCTGATCATACATTTTCTTTAACATTTCGAATTCATGTTATTTTGACAACATTTGGAATACATGCAAAGAATATGGTAGTTCGCCCAAGATTCACATTGTCATAAACTTTGCTAAAGTGTTAATGTTTTTTGTTGTGAATGTGATATAGATTATTTATCAGAGGAAAAATGTTGTACATTAATTTCTTAATTAAAAAAATAAACATGAATTCAATATTTATGTAGATTAAAATTCATTTCTGGAGTGTTCTATCTAGAATGTATACACTTTATAATATAGATTGAAATTCTTGCAAAAAATGATATTTGTTATAATATATATTATTTTTCATAAAAGAAATTAATTTTCATTAGAGCAATCATTTGTTTAGGGATGAGTACTCTATCTAAAAACCTGATTTACAATATATTCATAGTTTATTTTATTTCATGTTGTTACATTAACATTTAGAATATTAAATTTGGTAAAGTAATATGTGAAAATATATCATAATAGTTTTTGTAAAAATGTTTATAATTTGATTTTTGATGAAAACTCATGAGTTTATGGTCATATAATATAAAATAAAATGTAATCAAAATTAATAATAAAGTTTAATAAATTAAATTCTTATATAATGGACAAATATGATTAATGTAATTTACATGTTATGTGCTCCTATTGATTAATGTAGGCAAGAACAAAGAACATATAAAGTTATAAAATTATAATACCCCCCCCCCCCCCCCCATCAAGTTGGTACTTACAAATCTAGAATACTATGTTTTGATAAAAATATATAAGCTGAAGCCTCTTCAAGGCCTTCATGAAGGCTACTGGCTGTTTTGCTATTTGAAAATATATTGTAATAATAGTTTTATCTTATATCCGAGAAAGAAATAATTTATTTCAATGTATTTCAATCACTTATGAAATATCATATTTGTGGCTATATTATATCGCTGTTTGATTGTTGCTGTAAAAAATAGTGGGAGAAAAAGTTAATACTCAATATCATTTAAGTAATATATTCTAAGAATCACACAATTAATTGTCATTATTTTGAACTTTACCTCTACAATTAATAGCGAAGTAACTATTAGTTTTTTATTTTTTATGAGATAATTCTCAAAGAAAAATAAAAAAATATTATCATAGATCTCTTCTCATTGCATACTAATATTTAATTTAAATTTAAATATCCAGACAACTACTGGTGCCCTAGATCATTGTAAGAGATTTCATATTTTGGAGACGTATTTATTTACCTCAGTATGCAAAGAGATATGTCAAGGTATATATGTCAAAGAGAATTTATGAAATAATTAATAATATTAAATTTGTATTATATATATATATATATATATATATTAATATATGAATTGAATATATTTAGATAGTTTATTTTTTTATGATTCTTTATATTAATATATGTCAAGTAGCATAATCAATTAGATGAATTGAATTAGAAGTGATATTAGTTTTTGGATCATTAGGAATATCTGCTAGAGTACAATCTAAAAGATAAATTTTTATAAAAACATCAAATATATATTTTTTCTGTGATAAGTTGATACTACTTGTAAAATAAGCAACCTTTATATAAAGAAAACATGAGTCTCCTAATATTCTTTGTTTCAAAATATGCTTAAATGTATTTTTTGAGTTGGGTGATCCTCAATTCATTATCTCACATAATCAAAATGTCACACATAAATACTCATCAAAATTATTCATTTTGGTTCATTTTAAAAAGTAAAGAAAAATTAATAACATCCATGCATAATCCAAATGAGATGAATGATTATAAAAACCTTTCAAACTAGCTACTCAGTAATTATTTTAGGTTATATAATATTTTTTATAATTTATAAATTTCATTTGACCGTGTTGTTGAAAACACGTGATTAATTCATATACATTTTTTTAAGTTTATCATAAAGAAATATATTTTTCATGTCTAACTATTGTATTTTTTAATTATGCAATACTATAAGAGAAATAAGAATTTGTATGAAGGTTATCTTGATCAATCAAGAGAAAGTATGTTGATAGGCCATACCAAATATCTTAATAATTTTTTTCGCTACAAGTCTTGGCTTATGATGATCTATTTTATTTTTTAGATCTATATTTATAATGAATATTTATATGTAATAAACAATAGACATTCACAAACAATATGATATTAGTTCTCCAAGTCCCATTATAGGGGAAAACATGTATTTCTTTTATAATGATTATGATTTGATGCTATCTTGAATAAAATAATATCATAGAAGAAAAATTAATTTATATAGTATTGTCAGGAGAAGTAATAAAAGAAATAAAAAAAAAGATATAAGTACAATAAAATTTATGAAGCATGTGTTAAGTATAGTTTTTCTGTCTTTTCTAGAGAATAATAGGAAGTTCAAAATTAGATAGATTCACTACAAGATCATCTTATTAATCTGTAGGCTCACTCTTGCGTAAGCAAATCATATGGTAGATCATCAAGATCAAGATCTGAGTCAAGTTTCTTAGTTTTTGGCTCAACATGAACATATATTAGGGAAAACTCATAGATTACTGTATTATTTGAACTTGAAGAAGATTTTCTTATTTGAAAATTTTTATTTTTTTTAGAAATCAATATAATTTGTATTTATTGGTAGATGATGATTTAATAAAAAAAGTAGCATACTGAATATTATCATATTCATATGTAGTTTATGAGTGACTCTCTTTATTAATTGGTAGTCTAAGTAGGATTATATGTGAGTAAGAAAAAATAATAGATGTAAATGTAATTTGTGGACTCACTTTTCCTAGGCTTGTTTAGAAACGACTAGTTTCCCAAAATATATAATATTTATACTCATTAAAATTTTATTAGCCTATAGTTAAAAATACTTGATTTCTCTTTGAGTACAAGAGTATTCAAGGAAGATACATCTTAAAATCATAATTTATCAATTTATTTTGTCTTAAAGAGCAATTAAGCACAAACAAAAGAGAATAGGAGAAACTATCTATTTGAAATGTTAGTGTTGAATATAATGGAAGTTGGGTTGTTTTTTCAAAAAAAAAAAAAAGCTGGAAGGTTTTCTCTCTCTCTTTCTCAACATGGTATCAGAGCCAAGGGAGAAAACCTAATTTTCTCGCAAAGCTTTCCGGTCGGCCGGAAAAATTTTTCGGCGAACTTCAAAAATTTTCTGGCGAACTTCCCCGGCGACGTCTTTTTTCTACACCGCAAGGAGCATCTGGAGGGGATCTCCATTTTTTTCCTAAAGTGCCGGAGCCAGAAAATGGTCCACGCGCTTCCTCCTCCAGCCTCGCCTGACGCCGACCAGCCTCCCTACATCCATGGTTCTTCCACCCCAATCCCTGCACATGCTGTCGAAAGTATTCTTCTACCTTTTGGGTGCTACCACGCCACAATCTGAAGTTGTACTAGGGCTCTCTTCAATCTGAAGTAGATATGACTGCTAAAATTTCCATTTTTTTCTCTATTATATCTGGATCTCTTATGATTATTTCGGAGAAATTGGTTGGCAGTGACAATTATCTTTCCTGGTCAGTTTCTGTTGAACTATGGTTTATGAGTTAAGGATATGAGGATCACCTGGTTATACAGGAGACAGATATCCCTGAGGTTGACCACGTACAGTGGAGGAAGATAGATGCGCAGTTATGTAGTGTATTGTGACAATCAGTTGATCCTAAGATTCTTCTTTATCTTTGGGCCTATAAAACTTGTTTTAAATTTTGGACTCAGGCCAAAGGATTATACACGAATGATATCCAGCATCTTTATAAGGTGGCTTCTGCTATTGTCCATCTCAGCCAACAGGACTTGGATCTATCTACTTATATTGGTCAGATTGCTTCTCTGAAAGAGAAGTTCTTGACTGTGATGCCTCTTACTTCTGATGTTGGGGCTCAACAAACACAGCTTGATAAATTCTTCATGGTCCTTACTCTTATTAGCCTCCGTCCGGATCTTGAGCTTGTCCGCGATCAGATTCTTGGCAGTTCATCAGTTTTGTCCTTGGATGATGTGTTTGCTCGCATCCTTCGTATCTCGTCCACTCAGACTTTGTCATCTGATAGCACTTCAGATTCTTCAGTGTTAGTTTCTCACACTACCACTCAAGGAGGCCGCAGTGGTAACCGAGGTAAGGGCCAACGTCCTCATTGCACATATTGCAATAAACTTGGCCACACTCGTGATCGTAGGTATCAGTTACATGGACGGCCTCCTCGCACTGCCCATATGTCCAGTCCTCTGATTCTCAGCTGCCTCAGCCTCCGAGCTCCTTCGCATCTCAGGCATCTCAGGCTTCTGTTGCCTCTGTTACCTAGCCTGGTAATGTCTCTGCCTGCCTTACCCACACATCTTCTCTTGGACCCTGGATTCTAGATTCTAGAGCTTCTGATCACATATCTGGTAATAAGGATCTTTTCTCCTCTATTACTACTACCCTGCTTTACCTACTATTACCTTAGCTATTGGTCTCAAACTGTGGCTAAAGGTATTGGTTTGGCCCTTTCTCAACATTCTCTACCTCTCACTTCTATCCTTTATACTCCTGAATATCCTTTTAATCTTATTTTCATCAGCAAAATCACTCATACTCTTAATTGTTCTATTACCTTTTCTGATAAATTTGTGATCTTGCAGGACCGGAGTACGGGGAAGATGATTGGCATAGGACGTGAGTCTCAAGGCCTCTATCACCTTACCTCGGATTCATCTCCTGCAGTTTGCATTTCCACTGATGCTCATCTCCTCATTCACAGTCGTTTGGGCCACCCTAGTCTCTCCAAGTTCCAGAAGATGGTCCATCATTTTTCCACTTTGTCGTCGCTTTCGTGAGTCATGTCAGCCTGGGAAACATACTTGTGTCTTGTTCCCAAAGCGTTTGGATAATCGGGCAAAGTCTCCTTTTGAGCTTGTCCACACTGATTTTTGGGGTCTTTGTCGGACTGCGTCTACTTTAGGATTTTAGTATTTTGTCACTTTTAGTGATGACTATTCTCGATGCACTTGGTTATTTTTAATAAAAAATCGAGCTGAGTTATTCTCTATTTTCCAGAAATTTTATGTTGAAATCCAGACTCAATTCAATATTTTTATTCGTGTGTTACGCAGCGATAATGCCATGAAATATTTTTCATCCCCCTTTACTTCATTTATGTCTCATCATGAGATTCTTCATCAGTCTTCTTGTGCTCATACTCATCAACAAAATGGGGTAGCTGAACGCAAGAATCGACATCTTGTTGAGACAGCTCGTACTATCCTCCTCCATAGTAATGTTCCTTTTTGTTTTTGGGGGGACGCTGTTCTTACCGCTTGTTATTTGATTAATCGTACGCCCTCCTCTGTTTTACATGATCGTATTCCTCATTCCCTTCTCTTTCATGACCAATCACTTTATTTCCTTCCTCCTCGTGTCTTTGGTTGTACTTGTTTTATTCATATTCTCACTCCTGGACAGGACAAGCTTTCAGCCAAAGCCATGAAGTGTCTCTTCTTGGGATATTTCAGACTTTAGAAGGGTTATCGTTGTTATTCTCTTGAGACTTATCACTACTTTATCTCTGCTGATGTTATTTTCTTTGAGGACTCATCATTCTTTTCCACCACTTCTGAGTCTCTTCCTGTTTCTGCAGTCTTGCCCATTTCCATTGTCTTTTCACCTGATGTTGTGCCTCCTCGACCACTTCAGATTTATCATCGTCGCCCTCGTGTCGATGCTCCTCTTCCGTTTGCTGAGGCACCTACTGACTCACTTCCTGTCCCTTCGGCTTCTCCAGCCCCGGCTCCACCCTCTCCTGATGACTTACCCATTGCTACTCGGAAAGGTAATCACTTTACTCGTAATCCTCATCATATTTATAATTTTTTGAGTTATCATCGATTATCTTCACCTTGTTCTGCTTTTGTCTCTGCTATATCCTCTGTTTCTCTTTCAAAGAGCACCCATGAAGCTCTTTTCTATCCAGGCTGGCGACAGACAATGGTGGATGAAATTGCTGCTCTACACTCTAATGACACTTGGGATCTTGTTGTTTTACCCTCTGGTAAATCTACAGTTGGTTGTCGTTGGGTCTATGTAATTAAGGTTAGTCCTGATGGTCAGGTTGATCGCCTTAAGGCCCGCTTAGTTGCTAAAGGCTATACTCAGATTTATGGTTCTGATTATGCTGACACATTCTCCCATGTTGCCAAGATTATTTCTGTTCGCCTACTTCTCCCCATAGCTGCTATGTGTTCTTGGTATCTTTATCAGTTGGATATTAAAAATGTCTTCCTTCATGGTGATATTGCCGAGGAAGTTTATATGGAGCAACCTCCTGGTTTTGTTGCTCTGGGGGAGTCTGGTTTAGTGTGCAAGTTACGCCGTTCTCTATATGGCTTGAAACAATCTCCTCGAGCATGGTTTGGTCGTTTTAGTTCTGTTGTTCAAGAGTTTGGCATGCTTCGCAGTACAACAGACCATTCAGTTTTCTATCATTATAACTCCTTGGGGCAGTGTATTTATCTTGTTGTTTATGTGGATGACATTGTCATTACAGGCAGTGATCAATATGACATTCATAAACTAAAGCAACATCTTTTTACCCACTTTCAGACCAAAGATTTGGGGAAACTCAAGTATTTCTTGGGAATTGAGATAGCTCAATCCAGTTGTGGTGTGGTCCTTTCCCAAAGGAAGTATGCTTTAGACATCCTGGAAGATACCGACATGTTAGATTGTAAACCGGTAGACACACATATGGATCCAAATGTCAAACTTGTACCAGGACAGATAGAGCATTTAGGAGACCATGGGAGATATCGATGACTCGTAGGTAAATTGAACTATCTCATCATTACTCGTTCAGACATTTCTTTTCCTGTGAGTGTTGTTAGTCAATTCCTATAGTCACCATGTGATAGCCATTGGGATATCGTAATCCACATTCTTCAATATATCAAAAGTACACCATGCCAAGGTGTGTTGTACGAGAACATAGGTCATATTCAGGTTGTCGGTTACACAGATGCAGATTGGGCTGGCTCACCCACAGATAGACGTTCCACTTCAGTGTACTATGTTTTTATTGGAGCTAATCTAATATCTTGGAAGAGTAAGAAACAAGATGTAGTGGCTAGATTTAGCGCTGAAGCCGAGTATCGAGCTATGACTTTGGCAACATGTGAACTCATATGGTTGAAACATATTCTTCGAGAGTTGAGATTTGGAAAGGATGAAGAGATGAAACTCATCTGTGATAACCAGGTCGCATTACATATTGCATCCAATCCAGTCTTTCATGAAAGGACCAAACATATTGAAGTTGATTGCCACTTCATTAGAGAGAAGATCGCATCAGGATGTGTTGCTATAAGTTTTGTTAATTCAAATGATCAACTAGCAGATATTTTCACTAAATCTATCAGAGGTCCTTTGATTAAATATATTTGTAACAAGCTTGGTGCATATGACGTATATGCTCCAGCTTGAGGGGGAGTGTTGAATATAATGGAAGTTGGGTCGTTTTTTCAAAAAAAAAAAAAGCTGGAAGGCTTTCTCTCTCTCTCTTTCTCAACAGATAGATTATAATTAAAATTACATCTTCACAAAATTACTTTAAATAATTATTTCCAAGTAGGGACATATGAGATGTTGTCATAATGAGATGTTTATTTATTTTTTTAATATTTTTTTTTTGTTTGTACATATTGATGTAAGAAGTCAAGTATATAAATTTATCATTTATATATTAAATATTAAAATTGTCTAATATATATTCTAATATATTTTTTTATCATAATATTTTAATATTTGTATTAAATTATTTTTTTATTATTTTTTGAAATATCTAAAAATATATAATACTTGTGATTAATTATGAAATAAATTTTTTTATATATATCTCTAATATTTATTAATACAAGTAATTAAATACTTAGTTTCTTTTGATTACCTTTATGCAATGTTTTTTTTTAAGAAATGGAAATGAGAGTAATTTTATTAATAACGAAAAAATTACAAGAGACTAGGTTTACCTATTTGAAATAAATCTATCAAGTTTTTATGAACTCATTGGTTTTATACATAAATAAATATACATAAATACTATAATATTTTTCTCAAATATAAAAAATATATAAAAAATATAACTGTTGAAGAAAAAATAAATAATCTATTTTTCTTAATCTGAAATGAAATATTTCTCAAAGCTCCTCGATTCTACAGACAAGTTTCAATTGAAGTAAAAATAAAATTAGAGTTAAATTATTTAGAAAAATAAATCAAATAAATTAAACAAACCAAATAATCGAGAACACGCATGACATGTGAAAGTGATAAATATTGAAGTTGAATACTATAATATTTAATAATTTTTTATTACTATAATAATATTTTTAAAAGATAAGAAAAATATTGTGAATAAAGTATAATTACTAATAATATAAATATTAGCTAATATATTAATTATTTATGAGTATGAAGTACGAGTTTAAGTAAAATAATCAATTATACTTGAAAAGGGAGGAAAATCTATTATTGTAGTGTATACACTTTAATGAGGATCTCATTCAGCTACTTCTAATGTGATAATTTGTCTTCATATTTAATATGTAAGCTAAAACAAAGATTTACAAAAATATTAATTGAAATCAAATAATGTTGCTACCCAACAAATGAATATTAAATCTTAAGTTTTGTTCACATTGATTCTACACCAAGTCTTTAAATATATACGTTATAAAAATGTTAACCATTTTATAGTTAGTAAACTAAATATAATACACACCACATGTATAATTAGTTATTTCTTAAGTTTGTTTATGATAAGTTCATATAGAGAAAGAAAAAGTATAAACAGATAAAGAAAAAATAGAAGAAATAATAATAGTAAAAGAAGAAATAGAAAAAAAATAACACATAAAATAGTGTGGGTCAATACTACCCGAAGGTTTGAGTTCGGGCGAGCTCGAGGATTGAGATTGATTGGCATACTACCAAAGCATGAGACTTGACATGATTCGACCATGATTTGCTATGACATGACTCATGCTAGTCTAGCACGAATTGACTAGCCTAGTATGAATTCAAGTTGCAATGGGTTAACCATTGGCTCGTTCTAGATATAGGTGGTTCCTTGAGTTTGCTTGGGTCAAGTCTTTTGTAGACTCGACCTGACCTTGCACAACCTAGTTTGCCCAACAAGCCACTAGGCTTTGTTAGGCTGCTCATTTTTTTAGATGTGCTGGCTAGACATTATTGCCCAACTTGGTTCACAAAAAAAGGGGTTATGTTGGATTAAAATAACTCATTTAATATCTCTAGTTTTATAAGAATTAAGATGATCCTGCAATTAATTTTTTATTTTTTGATCTTGATCTTCAAATTATTTTTCAAGAAAAAAATTAAGTTGTATTTAATATCTTATTTCAAAAGTATTATTGTGCTCATGAATCTTTTTTTATTTTTTTATTATTTTTATTAATATTACTAATGTAATTATGTTTAATTTTGAGGTACTATCTTATTTATGATGATATTATATTATGTTGGAAGTGATAGACACGGAAGCACGGACACGTGTTAATAAAGCTCTCTATAGCCGTGTCCACGTGTCTGACACCTAGACACGTGGACACGGTACGGACACGGCACGGATACGTGTCTGATACGTCACATGGCGTATCGGACGGTTGCATCGGCTATCCTATCCATGCAGAGAGTGACTGACGTCCAGTGGTTGACGTCACCGCATGGGCGACGTCGGTCACTCGATACAGGTGGCGGGCACGATATTGGGGAGGCAGGGGGCGAGCGAGATTTGAGGAGGGGAGACAGGGGCGGGCGTGATTTGAGAGGGGGAGACAGGGGCAGGCACGATTTGAGGGGAGGAGACAGGGGGCGGGCATGATTTGAGGGGGGGAGACAGGGGGCGGGTGCGATTTGAGGGGGGGGGGGAGATAGGGGGCGGGTGCGATTTGAGGGGGGGAGGTAGGGGGCAGGCGTGATTTGAGGTGGGGGAGGCAGGGCTGGCATAAAATAAAATAAAATATCTTTATTTTATAAAATAAAAAAAATATATTTTTATATAATATAAGATAATTATAAAATATTATTTTATAAAATAAAATAAATATAAATATTATCTTATAAAATAAAATAAAATACAATATTTTTATTTTATAAAATAAAAAAAAATATATTTATTCTATAAAATAAAATATTTTAATTTAATTTATTTTATTTTATTTTATAAAATACATAATATTTATAAAAAATAATTTTTATTTTTAATTTTATTTTTTTTATCATGTGGTATCCTAGCTGTATCCGTATCCTAGTTTTTTAAAATTTGTCGTGTCCCCGTATCCCACAGTGTCGTATTCTCATGTCCGTGTCCGTACTTCTTAGGTGATAGATAGCCTAAATACTAATGAAACTATAAGTTAGTATCCTGACCTACTATGAGATTTGTTGTTAGTTATATATGGTTGTTTATTGTGTATATCAGTCTAAATGTGAAGGTAAATAGTCTTAAGGTTGACTTATTGTAAAAAGATTTATGTAGATGTTTGATGTGTATTATCAAAATTTTTTATTTCAATTGGTGGGGATGACATTTGTATGAATTATTTATTTTACTGGTGGTATCTCACATATATATAATACTTCAATAAGATTTTTTATGATCACCTTAAGAAGTAGGTATATATGAAGAAACTACTATGGTTTCAAGTAATAAAATCACTTAATTTTTAAATTATGAAAGATATTGTATGACCTAAATTAATTATTAAAGGCTTGACTTTTGAGATTTTCACCAATCATCTTTTTGGGTTACACATGTGTTTTATAATTTTTTTATAGTTCAAATGATATGTTGATTCTTATTATGTACTTGAATAATATTTGTATTATTAGACATGATATATTAGACATGATATAAAAATATTTGTGATTAAATATTTTTATTCTAAGAAAGAGATTGTTTTGCTAGTTGTCACATAAGAGGTATATAATTAATATTCTTATTAAGATTGATTTTTTGAGTTGTGTTCTAATAGATATATTTATCAAGATAGATATGAAATTTGTATCTCATGCAACTCTTTTAGTTGACTCTATTATGTATACAAAAATTATATGAAATAATAATTATTTGACTATCATGTTAGATATACTTTATGTAATATGTATAGTTAATAATTTATATGTTTTCTATGATAAGTTGAATGGATATAGTTTTTCACATATTTTGGCATGTGAAAAAATTTTTATACTTTGAGATTTATTTTTGTAATCATAGATATTTTATTGTTAGTCAGATATTTAAATCCATGTCAAGTTTTAAGTTTTACCAAAAGAGATTGACTAAAAGTTTTTGTACTTCTCTAAAAAGTAATTTCAATTCCTAGAAAAATAATAAATATTAATGTTAAGATCTAGCATAGAGGTAAAGTTTATGATGATTATGATAATTAATTATAAGATATTTTATTATTAGATACTTCTTTATGTTGATCATATATATGTATTCTTTTGACTCTCTACTATATCAGTTATGCAATGAGATATACAATCTCTAATTCGTGTTATTTCAGTAAATGAAGTATATAAAGATAAATTTTTTTAAAGATGAGACTATTATTATAATTTATCAATCTATAATCTTAATTCGTATTATTATTAAGTTTTAAATAGAAGATTTGAGATGAGCCTTTTACTATAATATCTAATTATGCAATGAGATATATACTTTTTAATTCGTGTTATTTTAGTTAAAAGATTTGAGATGAGACTATTATTATAATCTATAAATGCTGGAAAGATGTCTTAATTTTTTTCTCCAAATTTGATATTATAGATATCTATACACAGATTTTGAGTGTTAGTTTTTTTTTTGTTTCATTATTTTGTATTTTATGTATTATGGATGAAATTATCTAACTTGTGAAAATATAATGATTCATATTTCATTGTATTTTCATTGTTTTATAATTAAGTTTTATATTTGAGATCATCATTTTTTTTTGTCGTCATCATTTTCTTTTATAATTTTTTTCTTTTTTTTCTACTTATTTTTTTTTATATTTCTTCAACTTTTCTTTCTTTTTTCTCCATTTCTTATTTCTTTTCTCTTTATGTTGTTATTATTATTATTATTTTTTCTTTTTTTTTATTTCTCAATGTTATTTCTTCCTTTAACTTTTTTCTCTTCTTTCTTAATTTTTTTTGTTATCATCATTTTATAATTATTATAATAATAATAATTATTATTAATTTTCTTTCATTTTTATTATTATTTTTTTTCTTCTTTCCTTTTATTTATTTATTTTTTCGTTGTTTTTTTCATTTTTTTTTTATTTTTTTTTATTTCTTTTTTTTTCTTTCTTTTTTATCTTCTTATTCTCTTTTTTTTTTTATTTTCTTTTTAATTTTTTATTTTAAGCCCTAAATAAACAATATAAATATCAAATATCAATATAAATAGGCAATTTTTTTTATCAAAACTAAATTAATTTGCCGACAAGTCTCAATGATATTTATAGAACTAAAATGCGAAAAAGAGCAAACAATATCTTAATTATCTTTGTAGTGAATTTTAATTATTCATTATTATCAATTAAGTATTATCTCAACTAATTGGAATCAATTATAAATTTTGTATATTTCTAATTTTAATTATTCATTTTTACATATTTTCAATTTTTTTTCATTTTTCATTAAAAATTTTATCTAATTGGTATGCTAAGAGGTTTACATTGGATGTGATTAAACTATTTCAGATAATTTATTTCATATCATATTATTTATACTAGTTATTATAATTTTATTTATATCTAACATATTGTTTGCATCTTCATTATTGTCATTCTTTGTAAATGTTATTTTTTGGTAATATAATATAATATTTATTTTCATAAAACATGTTATAGATGTGATAGTTGTTTTATATAATTTTTTTTTAAAATATTTAATACTCATATATCATAAAGAATTGCCGAGACAATTCTCTATTTGATACATCCAAACTTAACTCTGAGATAAATCAATGTTAATTTCTTTATTTTTACTTAATATATAAGCTTTAATTAATGATACATGAAAAAAAAATTTTTAAATTTGCATGTTATGCTTGGACATAGAGCAACAAGTATTGTATTAAGTTGTTCATCAACATGTGATTTTATTATTTGAGTTATGTTATTATATTGGTGGATGCAGTTTCTTGTGTGTTGATAGAAAGTCAAAATGTAACTTGGGAAGCTTAAAATGGACATGGACAACATCAACTTAGCAGGTAAAACCTATTTAGGGTGACATGATTGAGTTTTTTGTACTAAGGTGTGTATTGATTACTGCTATTGCCACTATTGATCTTCAGTTTTCCATTAATCAATTGCTTTTGATGATTTAGGCTTGGCAGGCGTGTGTTAGTTCCTTTGTATGACAAAGTGGCATGGTGTTACATAGTGCACATACATAATAGACCTGTATTGTCCGATGCTTATACTTGAAGATCAAGCTTTGTTCAATTAAGTAATTCAATGTGTTCATTTTATTTGCGTTCCCCAGTCTAATTCAATGAGATTAGTTTTCTGAGTCAGACCAGCACCAATGAAAAGTGAAAATTCATTTTTTGTTTTTTCTTTCCATAATTCTCACGTTTTGATCATGTAATTATTTCATTATCTTTTTTGTTTGTTCCTCTCTTACTATCAACTGTTAATTGAGTCTTTTTTTTTTTTTTAATGAGTTAATGGATTCATATATTTTATATTCATTTGATTTGTGATGCAAATCTTGACTTATCGGTTCCTAAATAATGGTGACCAAAAGTAATTATTTTTTTTGTCATGGGCCACATTAACATAATTTACCTAAAAATCTTTATTTCCAAGATATCAAAATAATAATGAGGATTATATTTTAGTCAAGTTTTTGGAACAGTTTCAGGTGCTGCCTTCGTTCCTTATGGGTGGCTACTGCTTGGCCACAAAATTTTATTTAATATATATATATATTTTTAACACAATGAAAATCATTTTTTTTTATCTTTATTCATTATTTTGTTCATTGGTAAATGTTTGTGTTTGCAATTTAGGTTTGATGTTTCACAAACAATTTATAAAGTTTCATGTGTTGCGTCATTTATTATAAAATTTCTTAAGATGCAAGTCCTAATAGAATATAGTTTCGTATATATGATTTAATGTATGCTTGACATGTGACATGTTTATGAAAAAAATATGAAATGAAATTTTTTTTATCGATTCAATAATTTGTTTGTAAACATTTTTTCAATGTACACTTCTTGAAAAAGTATGCTAATCATAAAATAAAATGTTTCCCTTCCCAATTTTAACTCATACTATTACTTCACTCATAATGGGCATCTATCTTGGCTCAAGTGATTTGACAGGCACTTAACCTATAAATTATACTCCTGGTTAAAGTAGATAATAATTACCTCAACAAAATAATAGGTGCTGTGACTGGGAATTTATTGGTATCCTCGAGATGAGCATCCAAAATAAATTTCTTTATTTTACCAACAAAATGTTTTATTTAGGAATATTTATGATTTGATGTATCAGACACAAAATATTGATGTTTTTGGTGTACTAAATTTTTACTAATTTAAAAAATAGATATTTATGTTTTGGTGTATCAAACATAAAATATTTGATTTTTAGTATTCTATATTTTTTTATAATTAAAAAAATACACTATATTCTAAAATAATCAAGTTTTGCTATATTAAAATTCATCAACCTAATTTTTTACTTTGAAATTTTAAAAATAAAATTTTATTAATATAAAACTTGATATCTAAAGCAAAAACTATGCAATTCCAAAGAAATGGATATCAAAAAGAGATTTGAACGCACACCCTCTAGATACAAAAGCTACAATAGACCAATTAAATCATACGATTATTATCAAACACATCAAATTAAAATATTTATATACAAAAATAAAATAAACAAATATCTATTTTTTATGTATACTTATATAAACAAATAACTATTTATCTACATATATAAATATATGTAGATATATAAATAAACAAATAAACACACACACACACACACACACACACACACACACACACATGTATATATTTATGTATACTTATATATGAGTTATTATTTATTTTATATGTATATATAATAATTTTGATTTTTTGCTTCATGATAATAATCATGTGACCGAGTAGTTTGTCATGGTTTTTGTAATTGGACATGGGTTCGAATCCTAGTGACCCTTTTATAACATTTTTAGTTTATCATTTCTTAAAATAGTTTCCCCATTAATTAAATCTAATTTAATTTTTTTTTTCAAATTTCACAAGACAAAATCGGGTTGACAAATTTTAGTGCATCAAAATTAAATTATTTTTAGATTCTGGTTTATTTTTTTTTTAATTTTTAATATTTTGGTATACCAAAAATCAAATATTTTGTATTTGATAAATCAAAACATAAATCTCTATTTTTCAAAATATCTAATCTTTTGATAGCTGCTACAACTTGAATTAAAAATTAATTTAGAATAAATCAAAAACAACACATTTTTTTATATAAAAAAAATAAATGAACTTAGTTTGATGAATGCTAAGAAACAATTTTATTGAGCACATGCATATTTTATTACACAAAAAAAAACAAAAAATAATTGAGCTTAGAATAGAGATGTCAAGTGGGCCGGGCATCATAGGCCCGACATGAGGTACAACCCAATTTAGCCGGACATTCTAGGCCCGACATGAGGTACAACCCAATTGAGCGGTGCCTGGTCCGCACAGCATGGTACAGAACCATGCCTGAGCCCATGCTGGGCTGCCTTGAGGCACGTTTCATGTCGTGTCGTGCCAAGGTCTCTCAATTCTTGTGTCCGGCCAGGCATGACCTGACCGACTGACCCAAAAGGCATGGTTCATCGGCATGACCCCAACTATGCCCCAAACTCAGGTCGAACGGTGCCTGAGACCCCACCACCCAAAGTCCATGATCATGAGTCATCAGCATGACTTGTGATTCCCATCTGGCCTTCGCCCTACCCCAAGCCCAGAACCTAAAGCTAAAGATTTTGAAAACAATGTCAATGGTAAAAAAAAAATTAATGTGTGCATGCTAACCATTAGAAACGATCAAAAAAATTAGTGGTAAAAATCTAATGACTTTTGGGTTTCTGCCCAATTATTTTAATAAAAAATTATAAAAATATTCAAAAAAATGTATTTTTAATTTTTTTAATATATATATATATATATATCCTTATCTCTCATTCTTAATCTATATCATATATATCCATATTCTTAATATCCTATCCACCTCTATCTCTCTTGTCTCAACTTTCAATCTCTCTTCTTTTGATACTCGAGAGTGAAATATAGTATAGATATTGGATATTGAACATAGAATTTCATCATTCTATAAATGGCCAAGCCAAACAAGCATGTTTATGCTTTATGAGTATTATTTTTAATATAAACATAGATAATTTTAAGATGGATAACCCTAAGGAAAGGTTAGATGCCACCAAAACATTATTTTCTCCCATGACCTCGACCCAAATATTTTAAAAACAAAAAAAAAATTAGAATAAAATCAGTAGTTTGGACTCACTTTAATATTATACAAAAATAAAGATGTTAGGAGTGTCAATGAAGAATCAACATGGCATAAATAGTATAAAAAAATATTAATTTGTAGGAGTGTATCTGGGAATAGGCATCTTAAGAGACATGCCAAACAATGCATCAAAAAAATAAGGTGTATTAAATCTTAGGCAAATCCAACTGAGCGATGAGGTCTTTGAGGTTATATCTAGTTTAGCTTTTATGTTAATCCCCTTCATATATTACAACGAGTTAGAGAGAGAATACATGACTAAACTGATCACCACGATGAGTCTTCCAATTAGATTTTCAAATAATTTAAGGGTAGTTAGTATCATGCAGGTATATTTTCAGCCTGCATATCATAGAATTCTTAGGTCCATATCTAGGAATGACATATTAAAATATTATAAGTTAAAAAAGAAATAATTAATAAATTTAGAGAATATTGTGGTGTGGTATCCGTGATGTATGATATTTTGACAATGCATGACAATGCATCTTATGCATGCCTTATCTCCAATTTTTGTAGATTCTAAATAGATACTAAATAAAAAGATATTAAAATTTTTAGAGATTCTTTATCCTCATGATAGGCCGATCATATATGACTACATGATGAGAATTTTTAAAGAATAGAATATTCAAAATAAAATATATAGTAACACATTTGATAACAAATCTAACAATGGAGTAATCATTACCATATTTGTTAGGACCATTAGAGATGGGTCATTAGGAAAAAATTTTCATTTTAGATGCATGTGTCACGTTGCCCACCCGGTAGTGCGGGCGAGGATGAAAGTTGTTTCCATTGCTTTAGAAAAAATATATAATTTACTAAACTTTCTTTGGACGCCTAGTAGACAACATGAGTTTGGTAGTATCTGTTTGTATGTGAGTCTAAAGGAGAAGAAATTTTAATTAGATGTGAGACACCATTAGAGTTTAACATACTTTATGTTGGAGTCAAGTGTTGGATACGAACACGTGATATCCGACTATGTTAATAGTAAAAGTGACAAAGTTATTATTGATGATATATACTGGGATACAAGAATTTTATTTATGAAATTCTTAAAATTTTTTATGACATAATGAATATGTATTCGTTAATTTATACTTTCACTACTTGTATTGTACTCAGATGCATATGTAATATTAGTAACATATTTAGGAAGTTTATAGATGACCTAATATTTTGAAACAAGGCTCTTGAGATGAAAATTAAGTACTTAAAATATTGATCTACTATTTTATCTTTTTATTTTCTGGCTGCCTACATCGACTCTAGGGTAAAGGTAGAAGAGATAGAATATTTTTACATACATATCTTGAACTAGAATCACTAACCTGAAAGATTAATTTATGTGAAGTTGACTAAGTTATTTATATACTACGATACTATATATGATACTAGTTATAGCCAAATTCTGGATACGGACATGTACATATTATTCAGAGATGACTTCTCGATTTAGTTAGCAAGGGAGAAACAACGGTGTAAACCATCAAATTGGAGAGAACTATCTTTGTACAAAAAAATCAATTACTGCCCAATCCTATCACATATTGATACAAAGAACTTTGATAATATTTTATAATGATAGAAAATTATAATAGTCCATTTATCCCGTACTGTTTAAGATAACATAGGATTTACTGACTCATCCGATGTAAAACATACTATCAGAGTCTATTTTTTATATTGTAGTGAATATAATTTTAGATAAGAGATCGAGATTGTGACCAAATATTTTTAAGACACTAGCTTACATAATTGATTGAGAGTATTTGAACTTAAATATCAAGGATCGTACTATAACTACAACAATAGCAAAAAAATTAGTGACAAATAATGATTCACGAGACTTTAATGGAGAATGAGATTAAACCTAACATTAGTAATACAATTAGATGCTTACTGAATTTATCATTAATGAATGATATATTAATTTTTGAGTAAGTAATTACATTATTATTTTGTACTTATATTACGAAATGATTTAAATGTATAATATTTATTTTATATTATTTTTTATAGCTCATTTTTAATTATAATTTTTTTGTATTTATAATTTAATTAATTAATTTTGTATTAAAACTTATAATATTTAGAGATGACATGACATGGCACAAAATTATCACTGCCTAGTAGATACCGGCCCAAATCCGATAGAATCGAGCTGGTCGGAATGTACCGTGGGTCCGTGCCTGCCCATAAAATGGCACGGCTTAACATGACACGGCTTAACATGACACGGTTGACCGAGTAGGTCACCATAAATAGGCAGCACGGCCCCGTCAGACAAATCTAAGCCTCCGGGGCTGGTACAAGCATATCTTCTTGCATTGCATTTTTTTTTACATTACATACCTTCGTTATTACTTATTATTACACATCTCGATGGCCATAGGTCCAAATTTATTGGACCCTATTTCTTGGTATGGTCCGGGTGTGGACGAAATTCCGATCTCTTCCCTCAATATCATCGTTTTCTCGCCGCCTCTAGGCAGCTTCCATTTCTTCAACGCCCAAAATCCGAGGACCAGAATGAGACACGCAGCGCCACCACCGACAATCCATCCACCAACCAAAAGCCGCCACGAACGTTTCTGCTTCTTTAATTCTATCTTCAGCTTGAAGTAGCCTAGTTTACTCTCGTCGGCTACACTTCGGACTGTTTGGATTGGGTAATCCACAAAATAACAAAACCCGGAAACGTTGCTGTACAGAACTCCCCAACAAGAACAGTTACGCTCACACATTGCGGAGCACTGATTCCACGAGGCCGTCGTCTCGAACTCCATCAGCTCTTTGAATGGCAACTCTACCCCCGCCCTTCTCAAAACTCGGTAGGTTTCTTCCTGGCACAGGTCTCCGGTTTCGTTTCCGGCGCACTGGCCGGACAAAAACTGGGTCTGATTGTTCAGACAAGAGCAACCATTTCCCGGCATGCACAGCCCGTAAGAACCGCACGCACTCGGAAGCTCACAGGTCTCCGTCACTGCCATGTAGTCCACTGCCCACTCGCTCCCGTCCCAATAGTAACCTACCAAGTTCCCGTCCCGCTCTAACCGCACGATCAGGAACCTGTCAGCCGGACTTCGGAAGCTGCGAAACGCCTCCACGTCAGCCGGAGCTGTTTCGGTTTGGTACATACCGAGAAACCCGGATGGATCCAGTCTAGCGTATATTGGCCCTCTAGATTTTATTATCTCGGCTTTGGCCTGCAGCGCTTGGTGCTCAAAATAGATCTGCTGCTTGTTCCCCCCGAAACTCGCGTATAAGCCTATAAAATCATCTCCCAGCCTCATTGAATACCTCTTGTTGGATGAAATCAGATGCATCTTCGAAGTGAAATTCTGGTTCTGAACGAGCGTATCTGTGGGAAAGTCAAAACTTTGCCACAAAACGTGATTATCTTTCTGCACCTGAAGATTGGAGGTGTTGAGGAGAACTACCCTGTCTCCACGTGTTTTGGTGGACCACACTACCCCCAATTGTTGATCTGAAATTTCTAATGTGCCACTGAAGACCAACTCCGTTCGCTTCGACCATGTGAGTGCGCCTGTGAGGCTGGCATCGGCTTCCCAAAAAGGCTGCATGGAAGGGAGATGAACAACAGAAAGGGAGAGTTGGGTTCGACTGATACGCAAGAAACCGAGAGAAAATGTGTGGGACGAATCATTTAGAAGTGTTTGGAATGATGAGATTGATCGGTCAGGTGAAACTTTGAATCCTGGTTGAAAATCTAATCTTGCTGATGCGATGCCGAGAGGATGATGTGTGCTCTGTGAAGTAAAAATGGCCAGCAGAAGAAGAGGAATTCGATACTGGTTTGTGATGGAGGTTCTCATAGTTCTTGCGTCGACGATCGATGGCTAGCTAGCACCAGATTCCAAGGTTTGGCCTCGGGCAACGGGAATATTTTGCAAGTCGTCGTTACTTGATGCCAAACAGGAACAGGATGAAGGAATATAATTTGGTGGGATACAATGTCCGGGGAATAAGGAGCAAAAGAACTTACATATGAATATATAATCGACACTTGTATGGGCGATGTGAACCTTGACTTCTTATTTTTCTGCTATTGAAAAAATTTGGTGGGTCTTTGACTTTTTTGTTTTCTATAAGAAACACATAAATGACCAAGTGTAGGCTGGTCTAGTGTTTTAACGTGATGTACGTTGATTTTATATATGAACAATAAAATCAAATATTATAATTTAGAAAATTAATTAATAATTAATAATTAATAAATTTAGTAAAAATAATGAAGTGATTTTTATAATATATGATATTAAAATTAGGCATGATGATGTATTATATATGAAAAATTTATAAATTTTATATGAAAACTTAATAAAAAATTTCAAGATTTATTAAGATTTTCTATTGTTTTGATACATGTTAAATATCTTCAAGTAATATAATATTTATAATAAGATATTTAATATCATATTTGATAATATATTTAATAATAAAGTCTTTATTAATATATTTATTAGGACAATTAGAGATAGATCATCAGATGAGATTTTTTATATTTTAAGTATATGTGTCTAATTATTAATTTGATAGTGGGATGAAAATTATTTGTTTTCTCATTATAAAAAATAAGAAACTCAGTAAAATATTATAGAATGCCTAGCATACTATAGGGCTATGGTAGATTATATTTGTCTACTAGTCTAAAGAAGAAATTTCAAATGAATATGATACAAGGTTGAAATTTTATTTATCTGATATTAGAATCATGAGTTCGATATAAATATGTAATATCTGACAATGTTAATAATAAAAGTGATAAACTTATTATTAACAACTTTGATTGAAATATAAGATTTTTTTTAATGAAATTCTTAAAATTTTTATATGACATGATGAATATGTGTTTGTCTCTGTATACTCTTACTATTTGTATTACATTCATGTGCATGTGTGATAATAGTAGTATGTTTAGAAAGTTTAGATGTCATCATACATTTAGTGTCATTGTTATTGAAATGAAAACTAATTATTTAAAATATTAGTTTACCATTTCATCTCTTTATTATTTGACTTCCTACATAAATCATAAGGTTGAGTTAAGAGGAATAGAAAATATTTTGACACGTATCTCTGCGTACATGAACCATGACTATCAACCTAAATGGTTCATTCACAAAAAATTGACTAACCTATTTATATATTATGATACTAGGTATGATAGTAATTGTAATCAGGATCCAAGTTAGGACATGGATACCATACTTAGTGATGATGACTTTTCTATTTAGTTAGCGAGGAAGAAATTATAGGGTGATCCGTAAAATATGAGTGAACTATCTCGATACTTATATATCTATTATTTCTCAATCATATCATATAATAAAAACAAGAACTTTGATATTTTACTATGATAGAAATCACATAAATCCATATATCACATATTATCTAAGATAACACGAGATTTACTAACTCCTCTAGTGTCTAGCTTAGCATCAGAGTATTCTTTCTTTGATGCAGTTAATGTCATTTCAAGTAAGAGATTGAGACTATGGTCATATATCACTGAGACCCTTGTATGTATGAAATACTAAGAAGATTCGAGGTTAGACATTCAGGATAGAGCAAGACTAAGAGCACAAAAGTTGCTGGCAGATAATGACTATTGGGACTTAAAGGATGTTGAGGCCACCACTAGCAATAACATTAGATGCAACATAATGATGATGATTTGCATACAATCACCAATTAGAATTGGGATAAATTATTATTTCTCGATGTTGTATTTATTATATGATTATTATTTTTATATGATATGATTTGATTTTGATACTTTTATTATGATTTATGATTGTATTTTTTAATTTTATTGTTAATTATTGTTTATCATTTTTATTTTATGCCTATCTCTTGGACATTAGTTTGAAATAAAATTTATATTTCTTTTTTTACTGCTCTTATAGTATAATAGTTTTAGTTTATGTTTATATATTTTGTCTTTTAGTTATAATTCATTAATTTTATGTCATATGTTTGGTGACTATTGTACATGTAATTAGTCTTTTCTTTGGTGTATTTATTTTATATTCTTTTTATCTTTCTATCATAATTAATCATTAATGTGCAGTGTCGGTGGTGGTGATCAGTGGACAATGTATATGGTGGTGTTGCCCACAAAATTGGCAAGATATGATAAGCATGCATCTGGTCAAAATCATACTGTGCTTGGCACGAGACAATTCCCATGTCAGGCTGTGCCCGGCATGGCAAGGTGGCTTGATTGGGCTACCCAAAAATAGGCCATGTCGACATAGCATGACCTATTTGACATCCCTAGTTGATGAGGGGGAGGGGGACCAAAAAAATTACTATAAAAAAATATATTAATTGATGAAAATGCATATCTATGACGAAATGAAAAGAATGATTGGTGATCAATAATTATAATAACAAATTATGCAATGCCATAGATTCACCAATAGCCAAGTTATAATTTTAAATAACAAACAAGATCATCATGTCAAGGAAGTTAAGTGCCAATGAGAAATCCCAAAACAAAAATTTTCAATGACTACTTTTGTTGAAATATATATTATTTAATAAAAAAAGAAAAATAAATTGTTGTATATGTTGTATGGATTGAGAAAAGTTATTTATCGAATAATAATTCTAGACACATACTTTTCATCTTGGAAGTATCAAATTTAGATTATATTTTGATACCATGTATGGCAACAAAATTAAATAGCAATAATTGTTGGGCCGGACCAAGTGGGCTTATGCATCTATTGGGAAAATGGTCCAAATACAACAATAAAAAGAAAAAAAAACAAGAGATGAGAGAGAAAACAATAAAAGAAAACATAAAGAGAGAAGAGAGGGATAAATTATTTTTTCGGAGTTTTATAGGGCAGGCATAAAAAAACGCAGTTTACCGGAGTTTGCACCGTTGGATCATTGTGATATTTTGACAGTAAGTTTGTGACTCATTGGACTTCATTCTGAATGGCGAAGATTGAATTCTGAGCTCTCTTGGATGATCAGGTTGTTGAAAGCATTGGCAATAACTTTTTGAATATTATCTCTCTCTTTCTGTTTTGTATACCATGCTGGTTCTTGGTTGATTGCTTCATTTGTGAATATTTTATTGTGGTTGGAATACTTGATTTCTTAGTGAATTATTTAGGCACAAGAGGAGCAAGGAAAAATTACATACTCCATTAAGAAGTGGTTTCTTTTTTTTCCCCAACAAAGTGGTATCAGAGCAGGTTGTGTATCCTTGTGCATTTGTATGAGCTATGGGAGTCAATACAAGCAGGATGATTATTCTGAATGGATCCAACTACCATGTGTGGAAAAGTAAAATGGAGATTTTGTTGTGTGTCAAAGATTATCATTTGTCGGAGTTTGCTACTGAGAAACCAAAGGGAAAATCTAATGAACAGTGGACTTTGTGTCATAGTTAGGTGTGTGGCTACATCAGATAGTGGATAGATGAAAATGTCCTCAACCACATTAGCGAAGAGAAGAACATGCAAAGCTAGTGGAAAAAGCTTGAGGAATTATATGCTCGAAAGATTGGGAACAACAAATTATTTCTGATCAAGCAGATGATTGCGTTAAAGTATCAAGATGTAAAGGCCATGACAGATCACGTGAACACATTTCAAGGGATCATTAATTAGTTGGTTGGGATGAAAATCATGTTTGATGATTAAGTACAAGGGTTGTGGAATCTTGGTTCATTATCCAGACTTGTGGGAGATGTTCATAACGTCTTTGTCCAACTCAGCCAGATATGGTGTCATGACTATGTCATTGGTGAAGAGTAGTGTTTTGAATGAAGAGATGCGGTGAAAGTCACAAGGTTCTTCTTTGCGGTCAGATGTGCTAGTAACCAAAAAGAGGATGAGGAGTAAGAATAAAGGTCTGAAGAATGACGATAGAGGCAAAGGCCAAAGCAAAAAATTCACCAACGTTGAATGCTATCATTGTGGTTTGAAGGGTCATATAAAGAAATATTGTCGTAAACTCAAGCAAGATAACAATAATGCGAAAGGTAAATAAAAGAAGATTGGTGATGGCGGTGATGTCAAAAAGGTTGCCGCGACTACGGATGACTTCATGGTTGTGTTTGATGATGAAGTTGTGAATCTCGTTTGTCAAGAGAGTAGTTGGGTGATTGATAGTGGCGCCTCAATTCACACGATGTTTCGAAGGGATTTATTTACATCCTAGATATCTGGTGACTTTGAAAGTGTATGGATGATTAATGATGGCGTGGCCAAAGCCATCAGGATGAGAGATGCGTGCCTACAGAGACCAACAATGGCACTACTTTGGGTGTGAAAAATGTTATTTTTATTCCCGACATTCGCATGAATTTGATTTCCACAGGAAAGCTGGATGATGAGAGATTTTGTAACACTTTTAGCAACAGCCAATGGAAGCTCACTAAAGGGTCTTTAGTGGTGGCAAAAGGCAAAAAGTGTTTCTCGTTGTATGTCTTGCAGACAGAGGTTGCTGATTCTAAAACCAATGCCATGGAAAATGAAGGTATAGTTGAGCTATGACACAATCATCCCAGTCACATGAGCGAAAAGGGCTTAATGATGTTGGCTAAGAAGAATATTTTTTCAAGTTTGAAGAAGGGTTTTTTGAAGAAGTATATTCATTGTTTAGCGGGAAAGCAGATTTGAGTTGCCTTCAAGAGGTCTCAATAATTACGAAAATTAGGTATACTTGATATGGTGTACTCTGATGTGTGTGGTCCTATGAAAACTAAAACACTTGGTGGCACTTTGTATTTTGTGAAATTTATATATGATCACTCGAGGAAGATTTGGGTTTATACCTTGAAGATGAAAATTCAAGTGTTACAGGTTTTCAAAAAGTTTCATTCTCTTGTTGAGAGATAGACAAGAAAAAGGTTGAAGTGCATCCAAACAAATAATATAGGTGAGTACTATGGTCCTTTTGATGAGTATTGCAGGCAGTAGGACATTAGACATCAAAAGAATCCCCCGAAGACTCCTCAGCTTAATGGCCTAGCTGAAAGAATGAACAGGATACTTGTTGAAAGAGTGAGATATTTGTTGTTACAATCATGGTTGCCAAGATCTTTTTGGGGTTAGGCTTTGTGTATTGTGGTTCATGTTTTAAATCTCATGCCATATGTTCCTTTGGGCTTTGAAGTTCCTGACATGTTTTGGTATGAGGAGGTTTCCAATGATCACTTGCATGTTTTTGGGTGCAAGGCTTTTGTTCATATTCAAAAAGATGAGAGATCAAAGCTCGATACGAAGACAAGGCCATGCGTGTTTATTGGCTATGGTATGAATGAGTTCGCTACAGGTTTTATGTTCTGGTTTAGAAAAAGCTTGTTAGAAACTGAGATGTTGTGTTTATAGAAGACCAAAACATCCAAGACATCAAGAAAGCCGAATTGTCTGAGTCACACATTGATGATTTGATTGATGTGGATCTAGTTCCTACACCCGCGATGCATCCTGATCATGTGGAAGAGGTACATGGAGACGTCGATGGTATTCCCAATGGTGAAGCCCCAAAAATTGGTGATGCTGAGCCACCAGAACATGTTGAAGAAGAGTTTCCACAACTACCATATCAACCTCCACTCAAAATACCTATGAGAGATCGTCGTCCATCCTCGAGGTACTCTTCAGGTGAGTATATGATGCTTACAGATGTAGGTGAGCCTGAAACTTACCAAGAGGTAATTTCTATTGATGAGAAGAGAGAGTGATTGATGGCTATGGAGGAAGAGATGAAGTCTCTACATGACAATCACACTTATAACTTGGTGAAGTTACCGAAAGGCAAAAAGGCTCTCAAGAACAAATGGGTGTGTGGGTTGAAGACTGAAAGCAACAATTGACAACCAAGGTACAAGACTAAATTAGTTGTAAAGGGATTTGGGTAAAAAAAGGGTGTCGACTTTGAAGAGATATTTTCTCCGGTGGTGAAGTTTTCTTCGATTCGAGTTGCACTCGGTTCAACATCATGTCTAAACTTGGAGATTGAACAACTTGATGGGAAAACTATTTTTCTTCATGTAAATTTGGAAGAAGAAATTTATATGGAGCAATTAGAAGGATTCAAAGTTCGAGGGAAAGAGCAACTTGTATGCAAGTTGAAGAAGAGTTTGTATGAACTCCAACAAGCTCCAAGACAGTGGTACAAGAAGTTTGACTCCTTCATGGAGAGAAATGGGTTTATCAAAACATTGTCAGACCACTATACTTTTGTTAAAAGGTACTCTGATAAAGATTTTATTATTCTCCTCTTGTATGCTGATGACATGTTGATCATTGGCCATAATTTGAGAAAAATTGATGATTTGAAAAGAGATTTTGGTAAGTCTTTTGCTATGAAATATTTAGGATTGGGGAAGAAGATACTTGGCATGCAAACTTCTTGTGACCGAAAGAATGAGAAGTTGTGGTTATCACATGAAGATTACATCGAGAAGGTTCTTGAAAGGTATTACATGAGCAAAGACAAACCAGTTTGTTCTCTACCTGTAGGTCACTTCAAGCTCAGTTTGAAATAGTGTTCTACAAGTGAGAATGAAGCATATATGAGTAAATTTTTTTATGCGTATGCGGTTGGTAGTTTGATGTATGCAATGGTTTGTACTAGGCTACATATTGCTCATTCAGTTGGAGTTGCTAGCCGGTTTCTCTCTAATCCTGCCAAGGAGCACTGAGAAGTGATAAAATGGATATTGAGATATCTGAGACATACTTCCATGGGGTGCTTGTGTTTTGGTAGTGATGAGCCGAAACTTATCGGGTACACAGGTTTAGATATGGGCAATGATGTTGATTCTAGGAAGTCTATTTTAGAATTCTTAATGACTTTTGCAAGGGGACCAGTCTCGTGGTAGTCCAATTTGTAGAAATGTGCAGCATTATCTACCATGGAAGTAGAGTATATTGCAATTACTGAAGGTTGCAAAGAAGATTTATGGATGAAAAAGTTTCTTGATGGATTGGGCTTGAAACAAGAGAAGTACATTGTCTACTGTGACAGTCAGAGTGCAATTCACTTCTCCAAGAATTCAATATTTCATTCGAGATCCAAGCATATTGATGCGATATACCACTAGATTCGTGATGTGCTTGAAACAAAGCAATTGCACTTGAAAAAGGTGCATTCAAGTGAAAATGGATCCGACATGATGACGAAGATTTTGGCTAAAGAGAAGCTTGAAGCTTGTAGGCGGAGAGCGGGCTTGTTAGAGCCCTCCACTTGAGCTAGAGGGGGTGTTTTGTTTGGCTGGCCCAAGTGGGCTTAGCCATTTCTTGGGCAAATGGTCCAAATGCAACAATAAAAAGAAAAAAAAACAAGAGATGAGAGAGAAAATATGAAAAGAAAACGTAAAGAGAGAAGATGGATAAATTGATTTTTTCGGATTTCTACATGGTAGTCACAGAAAAACTCAATTTTCCAGAGTTTTCACCGTTGGATCGTTGTGATATTTTGATAACAAATTTGTGACTCGTTGTACTTTAGTCCGAATTGTAGAGATTAAATTCTGTACTTTCTCGGATGATCGGGTTGTTGAAAATGTTGGCAGCAACTTTTTGAATATTATCTCTCTCTGTGTTTTGTATACCAAAATTGTGGTTTAATCTTGATGATATTTGATATACCAAGATTATGTGTGTGTAATCTTGATGAATTTTGTGGTGTGCCTCTAGTTTTGGTGATCTAGGGAGGACTTAGTATTTATATCATTGTTGACTATAATGGATGTGTTTTTAAGTGTCCTACGGATTTAGTGATTTTTCCCAAATTTGTTTCTTGCTGATTCTTGGTTGATTGCTTTTTTTGTGAATATTTTCTTGTGGTTCGAATACTTGATTTCTTGGTGAATTATTTAGGCACAAGAGGAGTAAGGAAAAATTACATACTCCATTGAGAGGTGGTTTCTTTTTTTTTTCCCCAACAATAATGATCTAAATCAGTTGCTATTCTTTTGAATGTTAAAGTTATATGTAGATTGTTTTAAAATCATTAATGAGTAATAACATATTTGGATATGAGGAAGATAAATTTTACCACCAGAGCTCTTTTATAATGATGAGCAAGGACCATGGAGTTGAAATTTAAATGTATTGTTTAAAGAAGAAATTTTATGTTATTCTAGTTGTATAACAAAAATGATGATATGAAATATTTTAAAAAAATTAATAGAGAGATGAATACTTAGGACACACACACACACACAAAACTAATTGGGAGAATTGTGTTTAAGAGTATACGAATAAAAAATAATTAGTAGTAAGAGTATTCAATTTGTATACTTAGAGTGAGAGAGAGAGTGAAATTTATATAATTAGGTAGAAGAATATTAATAATGTTCATCATCACCATCATCATTAACCAAGCCTTATCCCAACAACTTGGTATCTGTTGTATGGATCTTATTTTTCTAATCAACTATAATAAAAATCATATTCCCTCTCAACCCTTTAATTATTAAATCCTTATTTATAATCTATACTAAATTCCTTTTAAACTTTTATGTAATTATTTTTTCTCTCTGCACCCAAATAGTCTCATAATTATTATTGTGCACTAAAATGTGTATGTTGGATGTGACCAAAATATCTCAAATGATTTTCTCTTATCTTATTTTTTATAAGATGTTTAGAATTTTCATCTAGTAACTTTATTTCTAATCCCGTCTTTCCTAGTTTTATCACATATCTGTCTTATCATACTATCCACATCCATGCTACCCGTATTCATTAAGCATGTTATTTCTTGGTCACCTAACATTCATTTTTATTCATCATGATTGATCTTATATTTTTTCTATAAAATTTCATTTTTAATCTATTTTATACTCATTTAATACAAAGTACCCATGAGACAACTATCCATTTGGTCTATCCAACCTTAATCTTATCATAATTCTCATCAATCTCCTTGTCTCTACTTTATATAAAGCCTAAATGCTTTTAATGATTAACATTTGATATTTCTTGCTTCCCTATTTTGATTACCACATCATTATTATTCTTAAAATGATTAAATTTATATTTTTAGTACTTTGTCTTGCTACAACTAGTCTTTAACCCATTGGACTTAATTGAAACTTTTCATATTTCTAGTTTCCTACCTAACACTTCTTCAGTTTCATCAATCAACTATATGTCAACTACGAATAATATATACTAATGAATATCTTTTTGTAGAGATTTCATGTACATTCATCCATAAAATATAACTACTAAGTGATGCTCCTTGGTGTAGTCTTATAACTATTAGAAACTTGTAATGATGTCTTGAAAAAATTTAACTCTATATAACACTCCCTCATACATATTATTGATTAGTTCAATATACATAATTGATCCTTTTTCTTATATAACACCCATAAAATTTAATCTATCAATATTGTATAATTAACTTTCTCCAAATTAATAAATGTAATACATAAGTCTTTTTTATTTTCATGTATTTTTTGTTTAAATATCTGACTAAGTAAATATCCTTCATAATATACCTACATGGTATAAATCTAAAAAAATTTTATGAAATCCTCATTTCTCTTCTTAATCTATATTCAATCAAATGTTCCTAAATTTTATATTGTATGACTCATATGTTTAATTCCTTGATATTTATCACAATCCTGGACATCTCACATATTTTTATAAATGAGAATTATAATAATTTTTCAGCATTCATCTGACATAATTTTGATCCTCATGATCTTGTTAAACAACCTAGTTAAGCATATAATGTCTCTCTCCCCCGAGCCTCCAAACATCAATAAGGTTACAATGAAGAACTATATCTTTTTTGACATTCATTTTCTTGAGAGTTTCTATAATTCCATGGGTCTTATATTGGATACATATATAAAATTTTTTAGTCCCCATCCACTCTTAATAATTCAATATGAATTCATGAACTTGTTTAAAAGATCATGAAAAAAATATTTTTTACCTTTTTAACTTCGTCTTTTATTAGAATATGACTATTTTCATTCTTAATATACTTTACCTCACTATTTTTTTATAGTCTTCTTCTCACTTATCCAAATTAGATTATAAATATTATTTTTAGGCACACCTAAAATCTTTCTGGATACTCTTTTTATATGTATAAAATGTGATGTGATGAAAAGGCACTACAATGTTTTGAGTGGCCCATATGTGATGAGATGTCATGCCCAGCTTGGCACATTTTCTTGTCACATAATGCCATGCCTAGCATGGCACATATGTCTAATTTTAAATAGAGTCTTCCCCATTATGCCGAGTTAGGTTAATTCACAAAAAACCCAACATGAACTAGCCAGTGGACACAGATCATGCATGGCCAATCACATGTTTAACCCAAGTTAGCATGCATGTAGTGAGGTGAAGTTCAACTAGTCTAGGTGTGAACTAGGTAATAAGTAGCTTGGCCAAGCCCTAGGGTGCTTGGTTGGTCCATTGCCCTATGGTGTTTGGTTGCTCCATGGCCATAGGGCAATTGGTTGCTCCATGGTCCTAGGGTCCTTAAGCTGCCCTAAGCCCCCAACAATTAGTAGGCTATTTTGGTCTATGGGTTGACACCTATGTGTGATAGCTATTTGATACTCTATGCTTCAAATGATTTGGGTAATTTAGTATGTATTTATTATTTTAATTGTACGTATTTAAGTGTTTATTAGAGATATTTTGTTAAATATCTATTTTGATGGAATTTAATAAATATTATTAAAATCATAATTATTTTAGGCAAAATTTAATTGTTAGTGTGAAAGCTTAGAGGAATAGAGAAGTGATAAAGACTCATGATATTTTTAATGCCATAACTAACTTTGCAAAACAAATATTATAATCTTTGTATTTTATGATTCTACCACCAAATTATCACAATTTTTTTACTATGCAACATACTCTTTGTAACTATTATATTTTCTTAGAGTCGCATCCACAATATCTCTGAAATGCATAATGACCATAATATTATTTTAATGTCATGAAAGTCAAATACCTCACCGATACAGTTAGTTGTTGAAATTTTTAGTGTCATGACTTATTCAATGGATTAGAATTGTATGTCAACCATGACGGAAAATATTAGGTAAATCACTAGACACATACAAGAAAAGACATAGTTCGGTATCACATGTTCATATTTAACACATGACTCCAATATCAAGTAAATATAATTTCAACGGTGTTTCACATCCATTTAGAATTTCTTCTTCTTTAGACTCACAGACAAACAGAGACTATTAAACTCTTAATTGTTTACTAGGCATCCAAAGATATTTTAGTGAGTTACATATTTTTTTAAAGTGGGAAAATAACCTTCATTCATGCTTATACTATCAAGTTAATGATGCGATCGACACATGCATCTAACAAGAAAAATATTTCTTAATGATCTATCTTTAATGGTCCTAATAAATATGTTAATGGCTACATCATGCAATCAAATATGATACTTAATATTTTATTTTTAATATTATATTCTCTAAAGATTCTTATCATGTACTCATAGATGGCAGGACCATCACGAAGATGAAGAATCTTTGAAAGTCCTACAATCTTTTTATTTAGTGTTCATTTAGAATTTACATAGTGAGAGGTGAGACATGCAAAATATGAATCATCACACTAGTCCATATATCAGATGTCATGGACACAATACTACTATATTATATAAATTCATTAGTTATTATTTATTTTTTAACTTATAATATTTTAGTTAGTCGTTCATACATGTAAACCTAGGAATCATATTATATGTTGACTAAAAATAGGTCTCTATAATATTGACTACCTTTGGATCCTCTAAAAATCTAATCAGAAGATCTATCGTGGCGATCAATTTGGCCATGTTTTCCCTTCCTAAATTGTTATAATATATGAAGGGTATTTACATAGAAGCCGAACTAGACTCAATCTCAATGATCCCATTATTTAGATTTTCCTTGGATCTAATACACATTGATTTTTGGTGCAATAATTGGCATGCCTTTTTAGGTGCCTAATTCAACACACAATCCTACATATATATATTGTCATATAATACTTGTATTAAGTAGATTTTTCATTGACACCCATAATATTTTTATTTTGTATTATGTTAAAGTCCAAACTATAAATAATTTTCCTTGGATCTAATATTTTTATTTTGTACTAATCCAAACTACAAATAATTTTCTAGTTTTTTATTTTTTAGATTTTTGAGTTTGGGTCGAGGTCATGGAAGAAAATATGGTTTCATCCTCGAACTTTTCTTAAGGGGTATCATTATTAATATTATCTTCATCTATGTTAATATTAATTTCGTTATCACCTAATTCACTATTTAACATTTTTAATTTTTTTAATTTATGAAATTTATTCTAATTTCTATATTAAAAATTAATTGATATTATAACAATTTAAAAACTAACTAAAAATTTAAAAATAATACCTGTTTAGCATTAGGTTTATGGAGAGGAGAGAAAAAGCCATAGACCGCACAACACCTGAAAATTTTGCCCTCCACATTCACAATCCACATTCTTTAAGCTTTATAAAAAAATTCTAAAGTTAAAATTATAAATTCTAGCTTTAGAGAGAGAGAAAACCAAGACCAAGATGAGAGATGAGAGAGATAGAGAGAGAGAGAGAGAGAGGAGAAAGTGAGAGAGGAGTTTCGAGAAGAGATATTTGATTTGGAAGTGAATCCAATGGCTTGGATCATCATAATTTTTTTTTATTTTTTTTGTACCATTAGCCACCAATTAGAAATGAGAACTAGGGCCCTTGGATGGTCAAGAAGCTTTGGTTTGGGCTCAGAGTCAAGATTGGGCTAGGCCTCAATCTCAGCATGGACTAGATTGGGCTTAGGCTAGTTCCTAGAGGGAGGGGAGGGGCATCCTCATGAATCTGGGTCATGCCACGTGGATATGATTAGCCAATCACGTGGCTGGTTAATAAAAAAACCCACCACATCTAGCAGTTGGTTGACATATTTTTAATAATAAAATAAACAAGACACGAGCCATGCTTAGGGTTGGCACGACTCAGGTCTAAGCAAGGTTTTGGACCGTACTTTGCTAGGCCAGGAATGGTTGAACTAGGTCGTGCCTGAGCCACCTAGCCCATTTGACACATTTAGATAGACATATAGACAAATAGATAGATAAGTTGATAAGTAGATAAATAGAAAAATAAATAAATAGATAAATATAAATAAATAAATAAATATATACATATATAGACAGACAGACAAATAAAAAGATAGATGGATAGACACAGATAAATTGCAGATAAACACACACACACACACACACACACATAGATAGATAGATAGGTAAATAGATCAATATATAGATAAATATGCAAATAGATTGATATATATCTAAACATATAGATAGATTGATAGATGTATAAATTCAAAGACATATAGACAAATAGACAAATATATAAATATATAGATAGAAAAATAGATATAAAGATGGACAGAAAAATAAATAGATAAATATATATATATATATATAGAAATATGGGGGAATTATGTTTTGGGGTGTTACCCCATAAATTTTTAACAATTAGAAATTAAACTTTTGATATTTGTAAAAATGTCACAAAAATATAAATAAATTAAAAATAAAGGCACTAGAATTCGTAAGTACTAAAATACCCTCGCCCATCTCTCTTGCCCCTCGCCCGTCTCTCTTGCCCCTCACCCCTCTCTCTCACCTATCTTCCTCATCCTCACCCATCTCTCCTCGCCCACGCCCTCGCCCTCACCCATCTCCCCTTTCTCTCCACCCCTCTCGCCTCGCACGACTCCATGAGCTCCTTCGTGGAGCTCCATAGAGCTCGACGTGTAGCTTGATGGAACTCAATGAAGGAGCTCGTCGAGCTCCAGTGAGCTTGATCTTGGTGCTCACTGGAGCTCTACGAGTTACTTTGTGGAGCTCCATCGAGCTCTAAGTGGAACTCACTGAAGCTCGACGAGATCCTTTGTGGAGCTCATGGAGTTCCATCGAGCTCCAAGATAGAGCTATGGAGGAGCTCCATAAAGCTCCTTTGTAAAGCTTGTTGGAGCTCTACGTAAAGTTCACTGGAGCTCGACGAGCTTCTTCATGGAGTTTTATCGAGCTCCACGTTGAAGCTAAAGGAGCTCCAGTGAGCTCCTTCGTGGAGCTCGTTGAGCTCTAGTGAGCTCCACGTCGAGATCGCTAGAGGTCGATTGAGCTCCACGATCGAGCTCACTAGAGCTCCTTTGTGGAGCTCACTAGAGCTCCATCGGGCTCTACGAATGAGCTCACTAGAGCTCCATTGTGGAGCTCGAAGGAACTCAATGAGCTTCAGGAAGAAGCTCGTCGAGATCCAGTGAGCTCGATCTTGGAGCTCACTGGAACTCAATGAGCTCCTTCGTGGAGCTCCATCAAGCTCAAAGTGAAACTCACTGGAGCTCGACGAGCTCCCTCATGGAGCTCGTGGAGTCCGTCGAGCTCCATGAAGGAGCTTGATGTGTTATAGTGAGCTCCTTTGTGGAGCTTGCTGGAGCTCCGTTGAGCTCGACATGGAGCTCACTATAGCTCAGCGAGCTCCTTCATGGAGCTCTGTTGAGCTCGACGAGTTCCAGCGAGCTCCATGTAGAGCTCGCTGGAACTCGACGGAGCTTCACGAAAGAGCTCATTAAGTTCCATGGAGCTCCATGAAAGAGCTCGTGGAGCTCCAGTGAGCTCCACGATCGAGCTCACTGTAGCTCGAGGAGCTCTATCGAGCTCCAGTGAGCTCGACGTGGAGCTCACTGGAGCTCCCCGAGCTCCATTGTGGTGCTCGAAAGAACTCCACGAGCTCCGCGATGGAGCTCGATGAGCTCCCTCGTGGGTGAGGGCAAGTGGCGAGGGGGATGGGCAAGGCCGATGGGCTATGTGCGAGGGCGATGGGCGAGGGCAATGGGCGAGAGAGAGGGGCGAGGAGCTAGGGTGGGGGATAGGAGATGGGCGAGGGTAGTCCAAGACTTACGAATTCAAGTACCCTTAAGTTTAATTTATTTATAGTTTTGTGATTTTTTTACAAATATCAAAAGGTTAGTTTCTAATTATAAAAAATTTTTGGGGAAGCATCCCAAAACATAATTTTCTCTAGAAATATAGACATATTAATAGAAATACTAATTAACAAAGTGAGAAATTTGCTAATTGACGAATTGACGAATCGACGAATCGACGAATCAACGAATTTATAATTTGATGAATTTACGAATCGCCAAATTGCCAAATCGCCAAATTGCCAAATCGCCAAATCGCCAAATCGCCAAATCACCAAATCATCAAATCGCCAAATCGCCAAATCACCAAATCGCCAAATCGACAAACCAACAAACGACAAATCGACATATTTACAAATAGACAAATCGACAAATTAATAGATAGATAAATAAATAGAAAGATTTATAGAAAGGAATATAAACAAATAGATAGATAGCTCAATAAAATAGATAGAAAGACAAATATTTAGAAAGACAAATAAAGAGATAAATAGGTACACATATAGATAAAAGGATTGACATATAAATAGATAATTAGAAATATAACTAGATAGATATATTGAGAGATATATAAAGTGACAGTCATATTGACATATATACAAATTAATAAGATGTAATATAGATATGTAGAAAGATAGATAGATAGACATATAGACATATAAACGATTAAATTGATAAACAAATAAATAGATAAAGAAATAGAGAGATAGACATATATATATAATTTAAAAAGTAGATAAATAGAGAGAATGATAGACAAATAAAAAGATATATAGACACAATTATAGATCGATAGATAGACATATAAATAAATAGATGTACAAAAAATTGATAAATTGATAAATATATAGGCAGATAGTTAGATTGACACATATATAAATTTATAAGAAGTAATATAGATAGGTAGATAGATAGAAATAAAGAAAGATAAACATGCAGACGACAATTAGATAGATAAACAAATAAATTGATAGAAAAATAATGAGATAAACATATATACAAATAAAAAATTACAAAAATAGAGAGATTAATAGACAAATGAAGAGATATATAGATATACATATAGATAGAAAGATAGATAGATATATAAATAAATAAATAGATAGATAAAGTGATAGATATATAGATAGGCAGATAGATTGACATATATAAAAATTTATAAGGAGAAATATAAATAGGTAGATAGATAGATAGATAGACAGATATACATGTAGATATATAGATAGACAAATAAATAGATAGAGAAAGTGTGATATACAAATATATAGATAAAAAATAGATAGGATAGATAAATATAAATTAAATAAATAAATAAATGTGTGTGTGTGTGTGTGTGTGTATTAACAGATAAATAGATAAACAAATAGATAGATGGACAGAGAAGTAGATAACAATATAGAAAAATATGCAAATAGATAGTTATGCAGATAGGTAGATAGATAGATAAATTTACAGATTGATAGATAAATATATTCATAGACTAATAAACAAATAGATTGATCGACATTTGGAGAGATAGAGAGACATAGAGATAGATAGATAAACAAATAGATAAATAAAGAGATAAAAATATTGATATATATACAAAAATGTAGTTATACAAATATATAAATATATAAAAAGATAGAGACAAAAAAATAGAAAGATAGATAGACAAATTGGTAGATAGATCAATTGATAAGTAGACAAATAGATAGATTGACAAATACATAGATAGAAAATCATATAAATAGAAAGATAATCATACATATAGATAGATAGATAGATAGAAAAATAGATAGTTAGATAGAAAGATAGATAGACACATAGAAAAATAGAAAAATAGAAAGATAGAAAGATAAATAAGTTGATAGATAAATATATAGATAAATTTGAAAATATATAGATATAAAGATAAACATATAGATAGATTAATAGAAAGATAAATAGATAGATAGTCATATATATAAATAATCAAATATACAAATATATAGATAAATAGATAGACAGATAAACAAATAGATATATAGATTGATAAACATATAAATAGGTAAATAGATATATAGACAAAATGAAAGATAGATAAATTGAAAAATTAACAAATTAACAAATTAATAAATAAAAAAATAGTGAGAGATAGATAATTAGATAGATTGATAGAAATATAGATAGACAAATAGATAGATATATAGATAAAAAGATAGATAGATATATAGACAAATTAAGGGAAAGATAGATGGATAGATAGACAAATAAATAAATATATAATTAGACATATAGACAGATAGACAATTAAATATATAGAGAGATATACAAATAGTTAGATAGATTGATAGATTTTTAGATAGATGGATATATTTGACATATATACAAATGTATACATAGTAATATATATCGATAGATAGATAGATAGTCAGAAAGACAGATAGATAGATTGTTAGACAGATAGATAAATAGATAGATAGAGAAATAGAGAGATAGATAGAGAGAGAGAGAGAGAGAGAGATATATATATATATATATATATATATATATATATATATATAGACATATAAATAGATAGATAGACATAGATAATCAAATAGATGGATGGACCAAAAAATAGTTAGAGAGAGAGATATATATATATATATATATATATATATGAATATTTTGATATATAGACAGATAAATAGATGGATAAATAGATAGACATATAATTAGATAAATAGATAGATAGAGGATAGATAGATTGACGATAGATAAATAGATAGATTTTTATATATAGATATATTGACAGATATACATATTGATAAATAGAAATATTAAACATATTGATAGGTTGATAGACTTATAAACATATAGATAGATTATAAGATATAAAGATCGACAGATAGACTTATATACATATTTATAACAATATATCAACTAGAAAGATAGGTAGGTTGATACACAAATATATAAGTAGTTAAATATATAGTTAGAAAAGTTGACATAAAAAGAAATATAGAGATTTATAGATTAATATATTGATATAATGACTTATGGACTAATATATATATATATATATATATATAGGTTTATACACAAATAGATATATAGATAGGCATGTAGTGAAATAGGAAGATAGATGGATAGATAGATACAAATATAGTTAGATAAATAGATAAACATATAGATAATTAAACATATAGATAGATAAATAAATAGACAAAAAGATAGATAGATAGATATATAGACAAATAGATAAATAAATATATATACAAATATAGAAAAAGAATATACAAATAAAAAGATATTGAATAGATAGATAGATTGATAAATAAATGGATAGAAATATAGGCATATAGCCAATAGATAGACACACAAATAGATAGACAGACAAATAGATAGATAAATAAATAGACATATAGATAGATATATAGATAAATAGACATATAGAATGACATATAGATAGAATAATATTTGAAAGAAATTTATTGATTAATAGATTCACTAATAGACAAATAAATAGATTTACAACTAGTTAAGTAGTAG
>JAREIK010002185.1:0-39373 GCA_029783825.1 Sapria himalayana | reverse complement strand
AGAAAGAGAGTGCAAAAATAAAATGGTTTAGGAATAATAAAGATAAATTAAGCTAGCCCTCCTTTTGATAAAACTGAAATCGATAAATATGGGACCCATGCATTGGAAAGACAGTGGCAATGCCTGAATTCTTTGAATTAGAAATTTTTCGCGTGTCTCAGATAATGTGTCCTGCAAAGATTCATAATTAGGTTAATCGAAAAAGCAAAGAACTAAACCAGAATAAACAAAATTGAAACCTGCAAAAAAATATCATAATTATTTGCTACATATATAAAAATAAATAACAGTTCAGAAATAATTCTCATACAAAATTATTTTCATAATTTATATGGAATGCTATCCTCTCCTATAAGGTTTCATAGCTGGATCTTGGAATACTATTTGTTGCGCCAATGCCACTAACTGTAACTCCATATAGGAAATCTACTATTGCTTTACATTCTTAATTTCTTTCATCTCATCTTTTATTTCATTAATTTCTTGCATTTCTTCGATCAAATTAGTATACTGCTCATCCTTTATTCTTTAATTTCATATATTTTTTTTTCAAATGAGATATCTGCTATCCTTCTGTTCTTTAATTTCATATATTCTTCCTTCAAATGAGATATCTATTCATCCTTCTTTTTCATTTCGGTCTCTATAACTACAATACGTTCATTTGTTTTCATTGTTGTTGTTCGTCTGCCTCATCCACCATTGCTGAGATGGATGAATTAGAAGCATGACTACTACAAAAAATGTCACTCCCTTCGAGCTGATTCCATACAATCATTGCTTCTTATGACCTCCTATGGTCTCCAAATAATAGGATCATAGTCACTAGGTTGAAGAACCATAGAACCCTCAACTTGTTGATGAGGAGCTGTCACACAATTCTCCATTAGGTCCTTAGATAAAATAGAGAAAAAAACTATTCTAGATATATAAAAATAAAATAAATATTTTGCATTCCAAACAATTTTCAATATGTACTATAATATTATAAAATCTTATTAAAATAACAAGTTCTTACAGCAATCATCTGAGACTTGTAGCAACAAACTGACCATCCACTTTTTTCACATGCAACTTCTGTAAATATCATAAAAATTCGGATCTCGACCCAGATCTCCAGCCTAGAATATGTTTTTATTAAATCAATAAAAAACAAATGATCAAAAAATTAACAAAATTAATAAAACCATGCAGAAATTTGATTTATTAGACTATTAGGACAACCACTAAATATATAAATATTTAAAATTTTAAAATGGTACCATATCTCGAGCATGTTAATGCTCGACTTTGACCATCCTGTGTGTCGACAAATTCCTATACTTAGTCCAGCTACCTCACTTCATTGATCTTTACTGTAATAACTAATTTTTTTTACACATCTAGCTCCTCCCAATACTTAAGCCACTTGGGCTAGTCATCCTCAGATATAAAATTAGGCATTTCTTTCATATTCTTCAATTTATGGACAAAATTAGAATATCGTTGAGCAGCTTTGATCTCCCATAATGACTTTATCTTTCCATCAAATTTGGGTGCCCATGTGCACTGATTCTATATATAGAAAAATCACAAAAGAATTTATATTAACAATAAGAACGTAATTATTTATTATTTGAATAATAACCAACATAATAGTTAAGTAATTTGAAGATTATTTTTCAATACTTTTGTTTTGTTATTTTTACCTGAAAGTCATTAAAATATGACTCTTTTGTCGATTTAGAAACTTTCTTTCAAGAGATAGAATCAGTCATTTTCTTGAAAGACTTTGTAATTATAGTCGAACACTTGTGAGATGGAATAAAACTATACAAATAAATAAATAACATTAAAACAAAAAAATCATAACAATATAAAAAACAACTAATAGAAACATCAAATTTTTTTTCAAGTCATTTTTACATATTTCTTTTACCTGCCAACCACAATCTCAATTTCTAACTTTGCACTGCTGTAGAGGAAGGCACAACATTTGATGTTGTCGTTGGTTTTGTAAATGGGGGAACTATCAGAGTAAGATATGGTAAAGAAAATAGAGATGGATCAAAAGTGTGTGCAGGAAGCACAATGTGGCGAGCTTACATCTAATAAAGGTGATAGTAGAGGTATCAATGATGGTGATGGCGATAGATATGAAGATGGTGATTGTGATGTTAAAGTATGGATATGGTGGCTATGAGATGGTACTGATTCTCCAACATGATGTAGCATACTAGATGATTTGGTTCATTTCTATGTCCACGTCCACCTCCACCACGACCACGTCCTATAGGCGCCATCTGCTATACAAATAAAACATAGAATAAACAATAGAGATATGATGACTAACATGCATTTTAGAATAAAACACACAGATAGATTTCAACAAAATATAAAAAAACTTTGATAGTTTAATATTATTATAAAATTATAATAATTTAATTATCGGCATCATTGTCATCATCCAATGGATCTTTTGATATTTCATCTGATTCTGATAGAAGTTCGAACTCATCTTCAGATAGATTTTGATCATCTTTAATTTCTAATATGCCACCATTTAAGTCACATAAATTTTCTAGATCTTCATCTACATTCATAGGCTCAATATTATTTATGTCATCTTCTGGAATGTTGTGCAATATCTAAGTCTGCACTTCTTTGTTGCTATGTTGGTACTTCAAATTTTGACCGAGCTTTGATATTACAAATCGCCCACCAATCATTCTTATCACGAGATAAACTCGGATATGTACAATAATATACTTGAGCAGATTGAACTGTCATAATAAATGGCTCATATCGATTATATCTATATTTATGGTTAACATCCACTAGCTTACAATATGATTGAATCTTTGTGCCCACATTTCATGTAGGATAAAACTACTTGCACTTAAATAATACAATCCTATTATTTTCGAGTCCAAGATACTCAACTCAATAACTTCTTTGAGTTGACCATAATAATCAATCTCATCTGCACTATAACTTGTGCCTAATGCATACACCACTATTCATTATTATTTTAGAAGAATCATGCCTGATTGTGTGAAATTTATATCCATTAACAAAATACCCAGGATAGGCTGTCACATGTCTAAACAGGCCTTTACTTAGATTCTAATGAAAATATTTGAATCTCTATTTGAAGGATCAATTACCTATGACATAAAATAAGAAATTGATATTAACAAATAAAAGATAATAATAAATTAAATAATTCAAAAGTTTAAAACTTAATAATTCTCACATAATGTTTGAACCAATTCGCAAATTTAGTTTCTTGCACATAATCGACATCATTGATGGAAATTGCTAGTTGCCTATATTTTAACTGCTCAACATAAATACTTACAGATATAAAAATAGAAAGAAAAATATATATCAATTTTTAATAATTCCTTATTAAAGATAAAATTAAACTATGATTAAATCTGCAACCATTTTGTGTATACAAACTCAATATATGGTACAACCTCTTCAAAATAAGTAAAACATAGCTCTGGGTTGCTTTGTACTCTTCATCTGTCATGCATCTTTTCATTGCTCTTCTAAATACTCTTACAGAGTGCTTGAAAATTAATAGTTTGTTCATAGAATCATCTTCTACCATCACATTACCTTCATCATTCCGAGACACATTTTTATTCTTTGTATTGAATTGATCGTCAAAATAATAAGAACAAAATGATGGTGCTTCTTCTACTAAAGATGCATAGCAAATTAACTTTAACTTTTGCCTTGTTTCTAACATTTAATTTCAACTTATGAAGATACCTACAACCACAATGTTAGGTTTAAATTCTATTAAATTACAATATTACTTTATATACAGAATAATAAAACATAGCAAATTATATATATTTACCTCTCAAAAGGATACATCCACCTGTATTGCACTGGCCCTGCTATCCTTGCTTCGTATGCCAAATGGACGACAAATGCTCCATTGAGTCAAAAAAACTTGGTGGTAATATCCATTCAAACTTACAAATTATAAGTGGATGTCATTCTCTAGCCTCACCATGTCATCTATTTTGATTGTGGTTGCAGTTAGCTATTTGAAAAATAAACTAAGTTCTATAAGGACCTTCCAAACACTTAGGTGAAGTAATTCACAGAATGCAATTGGTATTAATATTTGCATAATTACATGACAGTCATGACTTTTCATTCCAAATAACTTAAGATTCTTTATATCCATGCATCTACCCATATTTGACACATATCTATCAGGATTTTCAAATTTTTAACCCATTCACACAATATTTGTCTTGCCTTCTTATCAAGTGTGTAGCAAGCTTTAGGAAATTTTCATGTCACCTCATTCAGTTTCAATTTAGGATACTGATAGTAATCATTTAGCTCTTGTCTTGATTTTAAAATATCTTTTTTTTTCCATCTACGTTAGGATAGTGTTGAAAACATTGTAAAACATATTTTTTTCAATATGCATTACATATAAGTTATACGAATTAAATTGGACTTCCAATAGGGAAAGACCCAAAATATTCTACGTTTCCTCCAGCCAAATATTTTTCTTATTGGTCCATTACTTCCGGTAGCATCCTTTTAAGTTACCTTCTTCAAACCCATCTCTGAATCCTTGTAATAATATCATCTCCTGAATGAACTACTGGTACAACTATCATCACAGTCTTATTTTTTTTGAAATGTAGTTCTATTTCTTCGAAATGGATGATTCGTAGGTAGAAACTTATGATGGTTATCAAACCATAACTATTTACCACTAAATTTGAGAGTAAATGCATAAAAATTTCATGTAATATGGGCATGCGAATCATCCTGCAGTACTCCAGCCAAACAACATTGAATATGCGGGAAAGTCACTTACAATCCACATAAGGGTTGCCAACATAATGAAATTTTGCTTCTTTGAGATATCATATGTATCAACCCCAAAATCCCACAAATGATTTAACTCTACAATAAGAGGCATTAAGAAAATATCCAGCATGTCTTTCAGATTTTTTGGCCATGGAACCAATATTGACAAAAACATATATTACTCCTTCATACATAACCAGAGAGGCAAGTTATAACTTTTCACTATCACTAGCCATGTTGAATACTATTCTCCAGATTGCCCAAATGACTGAAATCTATTAGTGTAGAGGCCCATCTCACATTTCGACTTTTAGCTTCAAAATCTTGATGTTTATAATTAAAATGCTTCTAAGTAAGTGAATCTAATGGATGACGCATTATCCATTCTTTAACCTCAAGCTCAGAATGTCATCTCATATCATTTGCTGTAGCATTTGATGCATAAGTCTCTGTAATCGAAGAATTAATGGAAAATAATACATCTTCTTAAATACAACCTTCAATTTTTGTGGCGTATCTACAACATGAGGTGTCTTCTTAAATCAAGGATAATGACAAAACTACAGCTAATTAAATCACAATAACTACCCCAATATAACATACATCCATTTAAACAACAATTAATTTTTTTGATTGGTAGACACATTCCTCGTAGTAACTTCTTAGTGTTGTAAAAGTTGTTAGTGATCATATTATTATCTGGAACAATCTTCTTCATCAGATATATCACATGATCAAATAATTTCTCAGAAATATGAGTTTCTGACTTAATGCTCATAAGTCGAGCCACAAATGATAATTGTGAATGTGTTTTACAACCAGGCAACAACTCTTTATTTGTAGCTTTAAGCATTTCATAAAATTTATGAGCTTCAGTTTTTGGTAGTTCATCCATGTAATCCATATTGAAGTCAACACCAGCAACTTCCGTGATCATTCAATGGTATGTGTTTGATGATTCTTCACTACAAGCAAATGATTTAGTACCCTCATTTTAGTCAATGTTCAGAGCCTTTGTACTTTCCCCATGATAAATCCAAACAAAATAATTTGGCACGAAGCCATATTTAGCCAAATGGTATCTTATAGTGTTTGCATCATTAAAGGGGATATCCTGACACTTATGATGATTATATGGAAACTTATTTTTTTTTCCATCCATCCATCTCGATTGACTACATGTAAAATTGATGAAAGTTTCAGACCCACTCAAAAAATCTTTATTCAAAAATCCATTAATAAACCTTTTGTACCCTAACATATTCCTATCAAATATTACATCTTTGTCATTCATAAGTTCATATTTGAGCCTGAGGCCCAATGGCTGGGATTAGATAAGAGTATGACCCTTATTTGTATTATACCATATATGAGCCTGATTAACGAACACTTCCATGCTATGTGCTTACATATTGTTGATATTATATCTTTTGCCATTTAATTTCAAGTTAGTGCAACAAATTAGTATTATCTCATATATAATTATATGTTAGGGTACATATAGTAAATGTAGTTATAAACAGTTACATATAATTAAACATATAATTATATAAAGATATATGCAGACAAGTAGTTATAAGTAAATATAAATAAATGTATACAAAGTTATAAACAATTATATAGATTTACATATATGTATACATATATGTATACATAATTAAAAATAAAGTTATATTATTTATATATAGTTATTTATAGTTATAAAATATTTATATATAGTTATACACATATAGTTAAACATTGTGTTGTATGTTTTTATACATATAATTATAAATATTGTTACACGTAGTTATACATATTTATACATGTATGTATATATATATTATCATATAATTTCATATATTTATACATATAGTTATATATAGGTATGGATATGCTAAAATAGATTTTTTATACTATAAATAAAAATGTATATTAAATATATGTTTTTAATTATATATTTAAATATAGTTATGTATAAAATTCTTATAGTTATACATATAGTAAGATAGAATTATTTATAATTATATGTTAGCATACATATGATATATAGAGATATAAAAAATTATATATCGTTAAACATTTAGTTATATATATATATATATATATATATTCATACGAGTTTAAATTTAGTTATACATAAATATATACAATGTTACAAATAAATATATAAATTTACATATATTTATACATATATGTATAAATAGTTAAAAATATAGTTATATTTAATTATTTAAAGTTTTATTTAGTTTTACAAATATCTATATATAGTTATACACATATAATTAAATATAATGTTGTATGTTGTTATACATGTAATTATAAATATAGTTACATGTGGTTATACATATAGTTACACGTATAGTTAAACTTATATTTTACATGTCAGCATATATATTTATTTATATAATTTTATATATCTATACATATAGTTATGTATAAGTATAGATATAGTAAAATATATTTTTGAATACTAATATATACAAATGTATATTAAATATAAGTTGTAAATTATATATTTAAATATAGTTATGTATAATGCTTTTATAGTATTACATATAATAAGATACAATTATTTATAGTTATATATTATTATACATATAGTATATATAGCTATAAATATTTTTATTTTGTTAAACATATAGTTATATATATATAGATATATTCATACAAATAGTTATGCATAAATATATAAAGTTATAAATAAATATATAGATTTACATATATATATACATACTTACAAATATAGTTATATTAAATTATATAGAGTGTTATAAAGTTATACAATTATTTATATATATTTATACAATATTTATATATAGTTATACACATATAGTTAATTAAAATGTTGTATGTTATTATACATGTAATTATAAATATAGTTACATGTGGTTATACATATAGTTACACGTATAGTTATAATTATATTTATACATGTAGGTATATATATTTATTTATATAATTTTATATAACTATATATATAGGTATGTATAGGTATAGATATAGTAAAATATATTTTTGAATACTAATATATACAAATGTATATTAAATATAAGTTATAAATTATATATTTAAATATAGTTATGTATAAAGCTTTTATTGTAATACATATAGTCAAAGACAATTATTTATAGTTATATGTTCTTATACCTTTGGGATCCAATGTCAAAAAGACAAACCAGAAAAAAACAAGTTCGGCTTACAACAGATCATAACAAAGTAAATGCGGTCTTGTATTTCAGGCGTGCAATATATAAATATAAATACAATTTGAATCCCCTTGGAAATAGATGATGTCATCCACATAACAGAACAAAACTCAAGCAAAATAGGCAAATATTAGATCCACATCCAGATATGTCAACAAATTTTGCCTCATCCTGCTTAAATTGTTTATGATTTGCTGGCAATGTAATTAGAAAGCCAATCAAGACCCTCGTATAGGCCATCGCCAGAGGTAGCATAGGTGCTTAGAATGTGGCAATGGCATTGGAGAAGAGAGTGAAGTACTAGCTTGTCAGTAATTTCAGCTGCATTCATCGCATTGGGAAGATCATGCTTATTGGAAAACACCAGCAAAACTCATCTCAAAGATTTTCCTCATTTAGATCCTATGCAACTCATATATGGCTTCAACTACTCGATATCTATCATTGTTGTCCACCACAAATATGAGACCTTGGGTATTTTGGAAGTATTCCCTCCAGAAAGGGTGAATCTTGTCTTGACCCCCAACATCCCGCACAGTTAAATTCATGTTTTTGTATTTAATAGTCTCTACATTGAAGACAATAGTAGGAATTGTGGTGACAATTTAACCAAGCTTCAACTTATTCAGAATGGTTGTCTTTCCGCGAGCATCAAGACCTAGCATCAAAATCCTCATCTCCTTGTTGGCTAACAGCCTGCTGAACAAATTTGTGAATGTAAATCCCATTTCTTCCCCTAAGTCTCAAATCCTTTGTCATATGGCAGTAAAAAGATCTGATGAGAGAAAGAAACAAATCAATAGACCTCAAGAGATTGTCACTAGAGAGGGAGGTCAAACTCTATATGTTCTTATACCTATAGTATACATAAAAAAAAGTTATATTTAGTTAAACATATTATTATATATAGTTATATTCATACGAGTAGTTATAAGTAGTTATACATAAATATCTACAAAGTTATAAATAAATATTTAGATTTAATTATATTAATACATATATGTATACATAGATACAAATATAATTATATTTAATTATATAGAGTGTTACATAGTTATACAAATATTTATATATAGTTATACACACATTGTTATAAATATGTAAGTAGATAAAGATATAGTTATATATATCATTTTTATAGTTATACATATAGTAAACTACAATTATATATAGTTATATATTATTATACATATGATATATTTTGTTAAAAATATAATTATATAGAATTACTCATATAGTTAAATATTTATAATTATATTTATAATTATATATAGTTATTAATATAGATATAAAAATAGTTTACATAGTTACAAATATAGTTAAATATAATTATGAATAGTTTTATATAGTTATATAAATATTTATAAATAGTTATCATATGCTATGATAACAACACACTATAAAATGCCCAATTGAATTACACCACTATAGAGAAAGAACTTGTATAAACAATCTTTTCTTTTGGCAAGTTAATATTATATTTAGTGGGAACCAAAGTCATAGCATTTACTAAATATTCTATAATCAAATATCTCATAGAAAAAAAAGTTATCAGGCCTAGATTGATTTGATTGATTTTACTATTACAATAGTTTGAACTAGAGATATTAGATAAGAAATGTACATATAATGAAAATTTAAAATAGCTTATCAAGACTAGAAAAAAGATAGAAGAGTTGTTGAAGAAGATATTAGATAGATTTTTTTTTTGAACAAATTATATTATCGAATGAAAATGTAACTCCATGGTAAGTAGTATTGAATGAATCTTATCATTGCAAGTTGTACTCTGATCAAATTATGGTGTTATAGATGGGAGATTAGTAGTATCTTGCCATAATGTCACTTTTTGCTCATTCTATCATGAATTTGTTGAACATGTTAATAATTATGTGCTTAAGTTTTTTTCTTCTCAAAAATAATGTTGATATTTACATATATATGCATAAATATATATGCATATACACTGACCTACACACACTCACACATTTATACATCCATATACATTACTATACATTATAAATCACAATACACATTTTTGTACTTTTGTATAAATTCACAGATGTATCTACATTTTCAAAGTAGTGTGTATATACTTGTATGCATGCATATACTACTAAACAACCACACAAACACACACATATACTATATACGTAATGTATTTTTTAAGTTACACATTAAACTATTATATGTGTGTGTGTAAATATTTTTAAAATTTTATGATTTTGAAAATTTAATTAAAATAAAATATTAGATATTGTACACAATTTATAAAATATTGTAAATTCTTTATATTTAAAATAAATTTTTGTGTGTGTATATGCGTGCGTGTGTGAGAAGCATATTAATGCATAAAATGAAATTATGAATTCACTATATGAGATTCTATTTTATTCAAATAGTTATTTTTTAATATTTATGTTAAAAATACTATCATTATACTCATATAAATAAATAAAATGGCATATTTGTAAATTATGTTGTTTTTACAATTATGTTAAAAATTAAAATATTGGTCATAAATAGATAATATTATTTTTGTTTTTCTATAAAATTTTTTTATTAAAATATTAATGTCAATGAAAAATTTCTACCTATTTTTTATTGTTATTAATAAATTTTTAGAAACTTTAAAATTCAAACAATTATATTGTAGTGCATATAAATACATGCCTTTAATGTTTTATAAAAAATATTATTTTTTAATTATGTTCAAACAAAACAGGTTACCATATAAATACATGAGTAAATTTTTCTACAAGTTAATTATTATTTTTATTCAAAATATATAAATGACCTTATAAATATATGAATTTGTTTTTTTAAATAATTATTTTTAATTTTTTTTAAAATTGAATACACGACAATGTTTTTATTTGTAATTAATAGATACATTTTAAACATTATTTATTTATAATAAATATAACATATTGCATATTATGAGGTGCAAATTTTATTTTGTAAATAAATTTATTTTTAAAGTTTTATCTTTGTAAATTGAAACTACATCACATATATATTTTAGAAATTTTTTATAATATTTATTACACAAACATATTGTTATTTGTTTTGAAATTTACAACATGAATTTTAACAAATATATATTTTATTAGAAATCAATTTTAGTTAAATGATATTAAGTGAAACAAAAATACAAACCCTAAACATAATAAATCATAATGATTCATACAAATATAAAAATACATTAAAAATATATTTAAGGTTGAAAAATTAAATTTAAGTTCCTAAAATATATGGAAAAATGCTAAAGATTTATACAATATCAAAAAAATGTATATATGAATGAGATGAAAAATATGAATGGATATTAAGTTTCTGAAGCATGTAGTTATACATAGTGTAGATGTAGTTATATTTAGTTTTTCATGTAATTATATATATTTAGACATATGGCTATGTATAGGTATTAATGTAGATAAATACATTTATATATAGTAATATGTTGATATACATATTGTTAAATACATTTATATATAGTTATATATAAATGTATAAATCTTTATACATTTAAGTTCCTCAATTCAATAAGTGTATTTAAATATAAATATACATCAATATGCATGTGTGATATAATTTGAATTTCTTATATAAATATATTTTACTATATCATAACTATAAAAATAGTATATATAAATATAACTATGTATAAATATAACAACATATATTTATTATACATACATACATACATATATATATATATGAAATTAATTGATGATAGACACCTTGCTTTTATTGTTACATTTTGTAAAGTGACTGCATAAAGGTAGGTATAATTGTGTGAAGAAGTGGTTAGATGTCACAAAAAAAAGATCACTCTCTGTCATTACATTTGGCCAACAAGAGACTCTAGTTGGCAAAATAAGCTAAATATAGAAATGACATTGGATTAATCATAAAAGCTTGGGAAAATACACCAAGCACCTTGACATGGAGCTCACCTAGTGGTACATCGTCATCACCATATATCATAGTCTCTTAACATCAATTTCTTCCAAGGTCTTAAATATTCAGCCATAGAATTTGACAAATTCTATGTCAAAGAGAATGAGAGGGAGGTTAAAACTAATTCAATCTAACTAGTTTGATTAAAATTGAGTTTGATTTGATATATTTATTCTAGTTTGATTGAATAAATATATCATTTTATTATTGTTTTTTAATGTTTGATTTTATTTTACTCCTAAATAATACATAAAGAAATCTGATTTCAATTTATATGCTAATATTTCTCATGAAATACTATGAAAAAATTATTAGAAATCTGAAATGATTTTACCCAACACATGAATAATAAAAATAATAGTCATTTTTAAAGTTGAATCCACTCTTCCATACTTGTCAAGTAAAGAGAAAATAATGTAAACCTACAATATGATCAAAATAAATAATGAATATTATGTAAAGAAGACGTCTCATTATTGTGGCATAGGAAAAGTTGAGAGAGAGAGGGAAGGAGAGAGAGGGAGAGAGAGAGAGAGAGAGAGGAGAGGGAGAGAGAGAGAGGAGAGGGAGAGGAGAGAGGAGAAGAGTGAGGAGAGGGGGAGAGAAAGGGAGAGAGAGTGAGAGAAAGGGAGGAAGAGAGATGGAGAGACAAGAAAGAGATAGGAGAGAGAAAGAGATGGAGAGAGAGAGAGAGAGAGAGGAGAGAGAGATGGAGAGAGAGATGGAGAGAAAAAGAGATGGAGAGAGAGAGATGAAGAGAGAGAGAGAGAGAGAGAGAGAGAGATGAGAAGAGATGTAGAGAGAGAAAGGATGGAGAGAGAGAGATGGAGAGAGAGAGCGCGCGCGAGAGAAATGGAGAGAGAGAGAGAGAGAGAGAGATGGAGAGAGAGAGAGAGAGAGAGAAATAGAGTAATGCCTATTTATGAAAGAAATGATCCAACTAACTAATGCGTATTTTGTTAAAATAAGTAAGAAATCAAGCAAGATATGTCCTAGTAATGGTTGAACAGCAAAGGACTAAAGTATTTTATATAAGAAATTATGATAATGGATGAACTAAATCTTGAGGGAAAAAAATTAACTGATGCTTAGAAAACTAGTTACATAATTTATAAGCTATATAGTAATGTTTGAATAATTTCCATCATCCCATTGAAGAAATAGGACATGAGAAGTTTTTTTAGATTAACTCAAGCTAGTGTGATTGTTGCTAATATACTACTAAGGTTGAGAACTTAATAAAATCAGTTTTCTAAATTATGAATAACAATGAAAAAAATTGACATTTTTGGAAATGGTTGAGAATTGAATTCAGATGATATTTATGAAAAAATCATATATGAGAAAATTATTGATATAGCTTCAGAACTAGAGAAAAATAAATTTTTTTAATTATTTAAGAACAAGGGCTGAGATCATCCAAGATAGTGAAATATGTGAAGATCAAGTTAGTGAAATGAAAAGGTTTAGCACCTTGGACTCCAATGATAGCATGCAAAGTATGTGAAGGAATGTAATTGTGTGCCAAAGAAAATGATTTCTCAAACACTCACAATTTTATAGTTGTGATGTGAGAATTTATATATATTCTAATTTCTCAAAAAAAAAGAAAGTAGAAACACAAGACATAAAGCACTCTTGAAGGAATTCCAAGGATATTTTATTTAACAATCAAAAAGAGCATAGAAGGTGATCCTTCAATGCTGATTGTAATTTAGATTCACATATCTAATAATGTATCAATAGATATATTAATCAAAAGCAACATATTTTACAATGGATCTAGAATATTTTACAATGCTGATTGTGTTTTAGTCATGATTTTCAACTAGTGTCGTATTAAAGATCTATGTGAAGGAAAGTAATAATTTATGTCTTTTGTTTTTGGAGAAACACAAGGAACAAAATACTCTTACAATTTCTTTGAACCAAGAGCAACATATTCACTTATATCTAATATATTTTTGGAGAAAATGAGAGTGGTTCAAAAAAAATAGAATACTTCTATATTATTTCTTTTCATCTAGAGATGCAATTTACTCATATCAAATAGTTAATTAGTATATGCTATTATGAGATAGGAAGAAATTAACTTTTGATATGTTAGCCATTGAATTCTATGGTTTTGATGCGATTCTAAGAAAAAATGGTGGTCAAAATAAAATACCAAAGTTATTTTTTTTGTTTTTTATTATTTATTTGTTTTATTTTTTTGTTTGTTTTTTATTTTTGTATGTTTTTTTTTTGTTTTTTATTATTTATTATTTTTTAATTTTATTTATTTTTTATTTTTTTATTTTTTTATTTTTTTATTTATTTTTTTTTATTTATTTTATTTTATTTATTTTTTATTTATTTATTTATTTATTTATTTTTTATTTATTTTATTTATTTTATTTATTTTATTTATTTTTTTTTTATTTTTTATTTCTTTTATTTCTTTTATTTCTTTATTTCTTTATTTCTTTTATTTCTTTTATTTCTTTTATTTCTTTTATTTCTTTTATTTCTTTATTTTTTATTTCTTTTATTTCTTTTATTTCTTTTATTTATTTAATTTATTTAATTTCTTTTATTTCTTTTATTTCTTTATTTCTTTTATTTCTTTTATTTCTTTTATTTCTTTTATTTATTTATTTATTTATTTCTTTTATTTCTTTTATTTCTTTATTTCTTTTATTTTTTTTATTTTTTTTATTTTTTTTATTTTTTTTATTTTTTTTATTTTTTTTATTTTTTATTTTTTTATTTTTTTTATTTTTTTATTTTTTTATTTTTTTTATTTTTTTTATTTTTTTTATTTTTTTATTTTTAAAATTTTTAATTTTTTAATTTTTTTTAATTTTTTTTTAATTTTTTTAATACCATAGTTTTTTATAATTAGGATTTTAAATTAGTTGAATAATAACATATATAATATTAATGAAAGATATAATGCTTTCTTATATCTTTTATGTTACATATGTAGGTTGTTAGAGTTTTATATAAATGAAATAATGAATGATTAGCCAATATTATAAATAAATCTTGTAAAATTAAATACGTTGAAACTATTTTGGAGGTGAGAATCTTTGTAAATATATTTTTTGACAAATTATCTATATTCATGATTTATTTATAATAATAATCAAAAACAAATATCTTATTCTGAGAATTAATGAATTGTTTGATTTGTTGGATATAATAAATCATTATGTAAAATAGATTCGTGATCTAATTATCATGAAACAAAATTTAAAGAATCTTCTTTTATGAATCACATGTGTCAAAATATAAAACACATATAAGTGGTCGATATATTTAATGTCAAAATAGGGGGTGTCTATTCCCCATTTTTTCTCAAAAAAAAGAAGAATTGCCTCCTTTTTTTTTTGTTTTATAATTTTTTTAGCATATATCAATATATAATAAGCATTGAGATTTCAAAAGTATATATTTCTTACATCTTTTGTATTTGCCTAAATCATAGTGAATAAGTGAGAAAAAGAGAAGATATGTAAGAATGTGCCAAACAATGTAAATTTTGTGTTTCATTTAATATATATATTTTTGTTCTCTTTCATAAATCTAACAAATATGAAATCAAGTTATTCTCAACAATTGGTATTGGAGGTTTAGGTTGTGCATTATGATGCACCGTTGGGCAAAGTTACTATTGATGATAATAATGAATTTAATGAATAGTATAAATTTTGCAAACAATATCAGCATGTCAAAAGAGGTGTTCTCGCTTCTCATACACAGTGTTTTGCAAGAATTGTCTAGAAGAAGTCATATTTAGTAGAAAGTAATGACTGCATATGAAGGAAAAGTGAAATTAAAAAAAAATCTATGAAACGAAATTTGAATTCTAAAAAATTATGGAAGATTATATATAATAGAAAAATCTATATCAACCCCTTCTGAGGAAGAAGATAGAGTTTATGAAGAAAGAAGAGCACATACTAGCACTTGAATTCATCTGAAATATGATATCTTACCAACTTACTTTCGTATATTCTAGCAAGAGCTAGTCTATACGAAAAACTATTTGATGCTAAAAAAGTGCACATGATGAGATATTTTTTCAATCTAAAGTTGACATAAAGCACATCATGACCCAACAACTCAATGAAGTCAACACAATCACAACCCAATTAAGTTAGTTTGGTATTGAAGTCAATGATGAAGTATGTGTATTGATACTTCAGTGTTCTCTATCAAAAATTAATGTATTACAATTATAATTGTGCATAGTTCATCAAGAACTAATAAATTGAAATTCGATGATATTCATGATCTAATTCTCAGCAAGGAGATTCAACATAGTTAGACAAGTGAAACATCAACCTCTTTAGAATTATATACAAAGTAAATTGAACGTAATTCAACCAAGAGAAAACATCAAAGCAAATCAAAAAACAAGAGATCTAAATCTAAGAATCATTGTAATTATATTAGCTCAAAGACCATTAAATATTGAAATTATAGAGAGACAAGATACTATAAAAATCAATGCAAGTGTTAGTTATTTTATAGCACGGTAAACTGTATCACAAGTATATGAGTTAACAAGTAATAAAGTTAACTCTATGAATCTGGATTAGCATTTCATAGATATTGATTATTTGGATTAATTATCAAATTTTCTTCATTATCTAAGCTTACAATAAGTAAATAGTTTCTAGTGTTTACTCAAGTAAACAATTCTATGGTTAGCTTACTATAAGTAAACAGTATCAAGTCCATGGGTATACAATTTATGAGTTAATGGCTATAGCGGTGATACAATATGTGAGATCTCCTCATCCATATAGGTGGAACTTCTCAAACCCATCAAAAAGTCATCAGCATCAATTCATGTATTAAATAATGTATGTCAGATGAGCTAGATATCTTATATATTTTAATCCAGTGTGAATCATACTGATAGTCAATGCTAGGGTATTTATAAGGGAGCCTATGCGGCATTTAATTAAACATAGTAATTAAAGTATAATCAAATATATACATGTATTTAAATGTCTTGTAAATTAGTATCAGTATACATAAAGCCTATTACATTTTTATTTGAACTAATTGAAAACTGGTCAATAAATATTTACAGATATTAATTTGACATTAACATATATTAATGCGACTATACTTTAAATTTACAAATATTTAATACACTCTTACATTTTTATAAGAGTGTGTGTTTTTCCCTATACATAAAGTCATGTATAAAATATAGTTTACAGATATTAATTTAATTATACGTATTGGGTAGGCACGGCATTAGGGAATAATAGATATTTTATAATGCAAATTTATTAGACGTCTATTTTATAATGATGACTTACAAATTTCAAATATACATTATTAAAAGCATATCATAAAGTCAGAATAACTTTATTTGTGTAAAATATGTATATAATGTTATATGTATAATACTAATTATATTTGAAATATATGACATGTATATCGAATGTATCATATATAAAATTATGATTGATAGATAAATAAATAAATAAATATATATATATATATTAAATATATGTTGTTATATTTATGTAAACTATTTGTATAGTTATAGATATCATAAAATATACTTTTATATTTATGTGTTATATACACACTACCCAACACAAAGCACCCATTTTGTGTTATAAACGATTAAGTTTATATAAGCAATCCAAGTATAATTAAATTAATAGAATATGTATTAAAAAAAGTATAATTAAAATAAGTTTATATAAGCATAACTACTACCCAACACAACACAAATGCATTAGGTATGTATCACAATAAGTATAATTAAATTAATGTATACGATTAAAGAAGAAGAATTTCGGAAAAAAAAAATTAATAGAATCAATACGCAAACTCTTGCATTAAGATAATCGATGAAGAATTATGGTAGAAAACATACCTCAAATCAATAACAAATTATTGCTTAATTTGAATATGTTTATGTTGCTTCAGTGTCGAGAGAAATATGGAGGACTTGCATCGCTTATTCTTCGAAAATGTCGAGGGAAAGATGGAGGACTTGAGTCTCGACAAAATAAACATTAAATAATAAAGTATATATATTTCCAAAATATTTATATTTTTAATTATAAATATATTAAATATATATATATATATAATACAAAAAGACTCATTTATTTTATTTACTATCAAAATTTTTTCAATTATATTAATGTGCGTGTAGCAAGGTACAAATGAAAAATATACATCTTACAATTTTTTATTATAATATTAATTAAATAATAAATATATAAACAATTTAAAAAATATATATGTTTAGCTTTATAAAATATATATCAAATTGCTACAAAATTAACAAACGTCATATAATAAGACATACATGAAAAGATGATTTGTCCTCTAGCCACTCTTCTAAGAATTATAAAATATTCTTAATGTTAAAAAATATATAAAAATTTATATTTTATGGTTATAAATTTTTAAGAATTCATCATATTAATTTTTATGAAGATAATATGTAATAATTTTAAAGGCATAAATTTTCATATTATTTGATAGAATTAATAATTTTTAAAATTCAAAAAATTACTTAAAATGATAAGATAATTAAAAAATGTTATATTAATTATTTTAATAAAGACTGAATGTTAAAAGCTAATAGGAAAAATTTTACTCAATTATTTAATTCTTATAAATTTTAGTAGGGGCAAACATCTATGTATTTATTTTTAAATATTAATTTATTTTCTTTTAGCTTTAATGAAAAAATTTATATTTTTATTATATTTCAAAATTTTAAAATTTTGTATTAATTGTTTTTTTTTAAGTTTCCTATAATCATATAATTTTTTATACTAATAATAATATTAGTAGTTACTAGTTTATTTGTCAATTCATATATTTTTGAAAAAATTTTATATTTTATCATATAATGAATTAATTTACATTTATATTAGTAGAAATTTTAATGTATGTTAATTTAATTTTTAAAATATCGAAATAAATTATTATACTTATTGAATTAATTATTTAATGTTACTTTAATACATAATTTTAAGTTTCTAAATAAAATTTTAGAAAAATTATGATGTATTAATTTTTTAAAAATTAATACATCATAAAAATAGTTATTTTATGCCTTATTAATATAATTTTTTTTTGTATTTTTATATTTTTAAAATAGTTATTATCATTTTTTATATTTTTTTATGATTACATAAGGATGGCTCATTTATAGACCATTAACATACATTTAATAAATAAAATTAAATATAATATTAAAACTAATAATAAATTAAAAAAATAAATAATTTCATATTGGCTAGTGGAATTCCGTCGCTATGTTCGTGATTGAATTAGCTAGGAAAGTTCAGTCACTAAATCTGTCACTATATTCCGAATTTAATTAGCTAAAGAAGTTCCATCGCTAAATCCGTCAATATATTTAGGATTTTATTAGCTAGAAAAATTTCGTCGCTAAATTCGCCACTAATTTTGGATTTTATTAGCTAGAGAAAATTTGATTAAGTCCATCGCTAAATTTTGGATTTTATTAGCTAGGAAAATTATATCACTAATTTCCAGATTTTATTAGTTAGAAAAATTTCGTCACTAAATCCATCGTTAATTTCTAGATTTTATTAGCTAGAAAAATTCTGTCGCTAATTTTTGGATTTTATTAGCTAGGAAAATTCCATCGCTAAATTCGTCGCTAATTTCCGGATTTTATTAGCTAGAGAGATTATGTCGCTAAATCCATTGCTAAATCCGTTGCTATATACCCCACTTTTCTTGAGCAGAATTTAAAAAGAATATTCTGTCACTAATCTATTGCAAGTTTTTAATTTAATTAAAAATACATAAATTCCTTTCTATTCCCTAGCTAATCCCTCATAATTTAGCTAGGGATTGATCCCTAGCTAAAATTCCTTAGCTAAAATTCCCTAGCTAAAATTTCCTAGCTAAATCAACATTTTCTTGTAGTGCCACCTAAACCAACTTGCCCACCTCCCTCTAAAGTTCCTTCTTCCTTACTGCCTTCTCCCCTCCAATCTTCCATGTCCCTATCCCATTCAAGCATCCCCATTCCTATCCTCCCCTCTTCACCTCCCGAACCTACTCCCTCCCAATGCACTGCCCCTTCTCTTTCCCTTCCTTCTAACCTATCCCTTTCAACATAAACTACCTCCTCCACCTCTCCTCCTTTAATAACTACCTGCTTCTATCCCTACCCCTCCTCACTACATATTTCCTGACCTTTCTTAACACATATATTCTAATTTCTTTCTTTCTTATTTCTAATTTTATAGATTTAAAATTTTTTTCTATGCATTGTTTTAACTCATGTCCCATTTTATTATAGGAATTACAAAAAGGAGATAAGTATTCTGAAAGGATTGGTTGACAAAACCCCTCATTCTCATTACTTCCAACCCACAACCTCTGTGGAGGTGTGTGTTAGAGAAGTACCTCAACACACAACCTAGTGTCACTCGGTCGAATCATATATGCAGTTACTTCATCCCTGATTCAAGGTTTACCCAAATAGTGAGCAATAGAGAGGAGAGAAAGCTTATTAAACATGTGAATAGGAAGTTTTAGTAAAGAAAACCATACCGGGCCCAATGGACATTTATGTAATGGGGTGAACTCGAGAGTCCACATCAAAATTATCATAGGATATTCATCAATCATCCATAGCCTTCATATCCATATATAGTGGAAGACATATTCAACTTGGAATTGCAAAAATAGATGTTTTGCATCATATAATGCCATTTTAACGACTTATTTTTGCTTCAGCATAGCCAAAAATGCTGGAAAAATATCAAATTAAGGTTTACCAAGTGAAATGTTGCTAATTAATGAAAAGAAGGGTTCACCAATCTACACAAGTTCTGCCTTTGAAAAAAGTAATGCTAGTTCTTTGTTTTTTTTCGAATTTCTTAGACATTATAGCATTATTTCCTTACCCATACTCACAAATACTTTTTTATTGGTTAAGAGATAATTATTCTCCAATTTTTGATTAAAACAGAGTTTATATTGATCAAAAATGCAGGTTTATCTTTATAAAAGTTCAACATCCTCTCACTAAAATTGAGAGCTATAGATTTTCAATAGGGAGGTTCTTCTTATTCAACTTAGTCTACATATTTTACTTATTCTTCTAATTCTTCTTATTCTTCTTAATTTTTAATTATTCTTATCCTCATTATTCTTCTTATTTTTTTCTATTTTTATTCTTCTTCTTATTCTTTATAATTATTTTATTCTTCATATTCATCTTATTCTTCTTAATTCACTTATTCTTCTAATTCTTATTATTCTATTTATTCTTTTTATTCATTTTATTCTTCATATTCTTTATATTTTTGTTATTCTTCATATTCATCTTATTATTCTTATATTACTTATTATTCTAATTCTTCTTATTCTTCTTATTTTTCTAATTCTTCTTTTTTTGTTATACTTCTATTACTTCTTTTTTATATTCTTCTTATTCTTAGTATTATTCTTATTCTTCTAATAATTTTTAATATTGTTTGTTTTATTATTCTTCTTTATTTTATTATTTTTTTTATTCTTCTTATACTTCTTATTCTTCTTATTCTTCTTATTCTAATTATTCTTAATATTCTAAATATTCTTAATATTCTCCATATTCTTCTTATTCTTTTTATTCTTCTTATTCTTCTTATTCTTCTTATTCTTCTTATTCTTCTTATTCTAATTATTCTTATTCTTCTAATAATTTTTAATCTTGTTTGTTTTATTATTCTTCTTTATTTTATTATTTTTTTTATTCTTCTTATACTTCTTATTCTTCTTATTCTTCAGTATTCTTCTTATTCTTCTTATTCTAATTATTCTTAATATTCTAAATATTCTTAATATTCTCCATATTCTTCTTATTCTTCTTATTCTTTTTATTCTTCTTATTCTTGTTATTCTTCTTATTCTTCTTATTCTAATTATTCTTAATATTCTAAATATTCTTAATATTCTTAATATTCTCCATATTCTTCTCATCATCTTATTCTTCTTATTCTTCTTATTCTTCTTATTCTTCTTATTCTTTTTATTCTACTTATTCTTCTTATTCTTCTTATTCATCTTATTCTACTTATTCTTCTTATTATTCTTATTCTTCTTATTCTAATTATTCTTAATATTCTAAATATTCTTAATATTCTCCATATTCTTCTTATTCTTCTTATTCTTCTTATTCTTCTTATTCTTCTTATTCTTCTTATTCTTCTTATTCTTCTTATTCTTCTTATTCTTCTTATTCTTCTTATTCTTCTTATTCTACTTATTCTTCCTATTCTTCTTATTCTTCTTATTCTTCTTATTTTTCTTATTCTTCTTATTCTTCTTATTCTTCTTATTCTACTTATTCTTCTTATTCTTCTTATTCTTCTTATTCTTCTTATTCTTCTTATTCTTCATATTCTTCTTATTCTAAAAATAATAATAATTGTTATTCTTCTTTATCTTATTTATTTATTCTTATTTTTTAAAATTTTTTTATTATTCTCATTCTTTTTATTTTTCTAATTCATCTTATTTTTCTTATTCTTCTTATTCTTCATATTCTTAATATTCTTCTTATTCTTTTTATTCTTCTTATTCTTCTTACTGTTTCTATTCTACTTATTATTCATATTTTTTTATTCTTCTTATTTTTATTATTCTTCTTATTCTTGTTATTCTTATTTTTATTCTTATTTATCTTATTCTTCTTCTCTTTCTTATTTATTTTATTCTTCTTATGTTTCTTATTCTTCTTTTTCTTTTATTATAATTATTTTTTTTATTCTTCTATTCTTCGTATGCTTATTTTTGGTCTTATTCTTCTCATTCTTCATTTTTTTTATTTTTCATATTTATTATTCTTCTTATATTACTTATTCTTCTTATTCTTCTAATTCCTATTTTCTTCTTATTCTTCGTATCTTTTTATTCTTCATATGCTTCTTATTCTTCGTATTCTTCTCATTCTTTTTATTCTTCAAATTTTATTATTCTTCTTAGTAATCTTATTCTTCTTATTCTTTTCTTATTCTTTTTTTTCTTCCTATTCTTCTTAGTCTTCTTATTCTTCTTATTCACTTATTAATCTTATTCTTTATATTCTTTATATTATTTTTCTTCTTTTTATTCTTTTTATTTTAGTAATACTTTTTGTTATTCATATTCTTTTATTCTACTTATTTTTTTTTCTTTTATTATTCTTATTATTCTTCTTATCTTCTTACTACTTATCCTTCTTATCCATGTTAGCTTCTTATCCTTCCTATCCTTCTATTCCTTATAATCTTCTTATATTTCATATGCTTTTATCCTTCTTATACTGTTACCCTTCTAATTATTATTTTTCTTATTCCTCTTATTTCTCAAATTCTTCTTATTCTTCTTATAATTTTTTAAACTTTTATTCTTTTATCCTTCTTATTCTTTTATTCTACTTATTCTTCTTATTAATCTAATTTTTTTATTCTTTTTAATCTTCTTATTATTTGATTCTTCATATTCTTCTTATTTTTTTATTCTTTTTATTCTTTTATATTTCTTATACTTCTTATTCTACTTATTATTCACATTCTTTTTATTCTTCTTATTCTTCTTATTCTTTTATTCTTCCTTTTTTTATTTTTTAGTTTTTTTTAAAAGTTGTTTTATTATTTAAAAAACTTTCACTTTTGGTGGAGGAAAATCATGGGTACACTAAAATTTTAGCACATAAGCAAATTCCTTACATAGTAAGTCTTAAAAAACATAAACAAAACCTAGATACATGTCATCTATCTTATAATTAAAAAGCTTTCTTTTGTTTTTGAAATACTTTCAAAATCTCCAACTTGCTTCTTCCATCAATTTAGCCTTTCATGTTCACTATTTTTCTAGATTGCATTTCCTTGTAGTCCTCTCTTCTATTTAGCTTCTATTTGTTTTAGTTACATACGAGTTTGACTTTTTTGGTGTCTTTATCTAGCCTCTATCTTCTTTGTCCAGGCTTTTGTTTTTAATCTGCCACTTTTTATGCGAGCCCTTATCCTCTTATCCTTTTGTCCTGGATGCTTAGATTTTATTAGCTTTTCTTTGTATTTTCCATTATACTTTGATATAATTCTAGATTGGTTTATGTAATCTTTAGGTCTTTATTTCTATCTTTCTATTTATCCATGCTTGTATTGTAATGACCCGTACCAAACAATACAAGTTTTTTAACATGTTTGACTAAGTTTGATCTGGGTTGACCAATACTTAGTATGTGGTCAAAGTTGACTTTTTCAATGGTGATTAATTTTTGGTTGACCAAACACTATTTCGTAACTCTCGTCGATACGAGTTCATAGAAGCGGAAGGTTAAAATCTAACTTATGGATAAAAAGATATGGCCCGAGAAATTCAAACAGCAGCACTTTAGTAGTGTTTAGGTCGGTCTGAAATTTTTACCTGAAAATGAACCTAGCTCTATATAAGCATGTCTTTGGATGCCAAATGAAACCCAAGCCCCCAAAACAGCCTCTTGTACTCCCAAACCCTAGGAAAAATCTCTCCAAAACTGGTAACCAAGTAGGGCTTTTTGTGCAATTGGAGCCGTGAGAGATCGGATTAGACGGCACCACCGGCCATCCTCAGACTAGACATGCTGGATAGCCAGGTGTGCCACGGCTTGACAATGCCATCTGTGAAATTTCATGGCTAACCACAGCGGATGCGAGGGATCTGGCCGGCGAACCCGCCAGCGGCTGCACCATTTCTCTATCAGATTTTTGTAATTTTCCAGCCATTCTACTGACTGGCCAAGTTATTGGTACTGATGAGTTCTTGATCTTTTGTGATTTCCATTGATATGTGGTTTGTAAATTTTAAATGTCATTTGGTTAGGTTTTCATTTTAGGTTGTTACGGGCAATTATTGAGAAGTTTGAGCAGAAATTGGGTATCAGTTAGTCAAATTAAGAAAAATTGGAGTTGGATTAATAAAATTAGACATTTTTGGAATTATTGGATGGTTCATTTTCGAAAAAAGAGCTCGAGGCAAAAAGCCCTAATTTTGGGTATCTAGTCTATCGGGCACACTATATAACTAGGCTTGTCATGGTGCAATTTAGGGTTTTGTAGTTCCAAAAATTATTCTAAGGCCTTCGGCATTCGATGACATTGGTTTAGTTATTTAAACCTAAGTGGTATTTTATTGGTATTACAGGCCTCACGAGTAGGGAAACAATCTGCATGGGAGCAGGACTGATCATCTATAGTCTCTGAGTGGTTTATATGTTTTTAAATGATTTGGGATATTATATCGATATATCTATTATGATTTAATACTTTACATATATATATTTTGATCAGATGGTTGGTTGCATTTAAACATGGTTTTCGGGTTTCATAAAACAAGTTATCATTTCATGTGAATTTTGTCAACATTTTAATTGTTGAAATTTTTATTGTGTTCATGGATGAGTCTGTGGTATTTTAATGTTTGGGGTACGTGGTTTGAGGTTTTAAACCCTTACAAAATATTATTTTAAAAATTTGATTTCTTTGAGATTTGGGAAAATTTATGATACGGTAATTCTGGAAAAGCACATGTGAGTGGGGGAAAGATTATATGTGATTAGTGGACACGTGATGGATTGGTTCACCTGGAGATTTATTAGGTGCCACATGATGGTCAGGTTTACCCTAAGGTTTATTAGGTGCCACGTGATGGCCAGGTTTACCCGGAGGTTTATTAGGTGCCACGTGATGGCTGGGCTTGCCCGAAGGTTTGATAGTTGCACGTGATGGCGGGTCTACCTGGGGGCATGTTAGTTACCACGTGATGGTCGGGTTTACCTGGAGATTTGTTAGTTGCCACGTGATGGCCGGGTCTACTGGTGTTTGTTATTTCCACGTGATGGCGGGTGTACCATAGATTTATTAGTTGTCATGGTGTTGTGAGGTCGAGCTTACCGATGGTTTATGGTGTGTTTCTGGTATGGTACACGGTTGATTCTAAATAAGGTATAACCATATAATACTTATGATTTTGGTACTTCAATAGTTGTTTTTGCAACATGATGGTCATACATGCTTTATGCTTGATTTGTGCATTGTGGACAATTCATATGTGTGTTGTGAATGGGTTATACTACATTATTGTTTATTAGTAGTTATGTCGGTTAGATTTTGAGCATGAAATTTGTTTGATTGGGCTGGGTAGAATCGGGTTTTGTGAAATATTTTAAACGGGGAACTTTACAAAAGAGTGGGCGTGAGTTCTTGAAAGAAGAAATGTTTTAAAATAAACAGTATTTTTTTATCTATACCACTTACTGAGATTTATATTCTCACGTTTATTGTTTTAAATTTGTTCCCTAGGTCCAGGCAGATCGTAGGGCCTACCTCACGCCAGATTCTACACCGCTCTGTCTGCTAGCTACAGTATTCTACTTCATTCATCTGTCTTGTTTATTGGACTTGTATTTTCATTGTATCCTAAATTTCACAAATACTCTTAGAATGCTCTGGTATTGGTAGTAAACTCATATGAGTCCTTATTATGTATGCATGGTTATGACCTATATTAATTTGGGTTGGTAATGGTATTGAGCGGTTGTGGATTTTTTATATAATTGAGATATTGTGGTATTACATATGTTGATTTCACCAGGCAGGACCATCTGGGAAATTGGGAAGGGTATCCAGGTCGAGTCTTGTCAGCTTGGTATCAGAGGTTAGGTTCTGAATTCCTTGTGTTGTAGATATCCATTTGTGTGTATATCCTAGCCTTATCCTTGGAATTGATTATGTTTCATTTATTTTTGGAATAGAGTTTGTAACAAATATCCTTGCCTCAGATTGAAACCTATTTAATCAGCTCCATGGACAAGAGTGTTCTTCAAGACTGACTTGAGGTCAGGGTACCTTCGGTTAAGGATTAGGGAATCGAACATTTCCAAGATAGTATTTAGGACGAGATATGGGCATTATGAGTTTCTAGATGTCTTTTGGACTTACCAATGCCCCAGTACTTTCATGAATTTAATGAACCAGGTGTTCCATCCATACTTAGATTGGTTCATCATTGTCTTTGTCGGCAATATCTTGGTGTACTCGAGAAGTGAGTTAGAACATGAGAGACATATGGGTTTGGTGTGGCAGACTGTAAGGCAATACCAGTTGTATGCCAAGTTCAGCAAATGTAAATTTTTGGTTGAGCCGAGTGAGGTTTCTCGAACATGTAGTTTCTACTGATCGCATTTATGTGGATCCTCAGAAAATAGGAGCAGTGGCGTTGGGTGTGCTTGAGTGTTGGGTTGATTTGGTGGAAACTTACGGAAAAAGTGGGAAAAATCATAAATTCTGGGCATTTTCTTGGACGAAATTTTTTTTCCCCAAGGGGGGTAGTTTGTAATGACCCGTACCAAACAATACAAGCTTTTAACATGTTTGACTTTGTTTGACCAGAGTTGACCAATTCTTAATATGTGGTCAAAGTCACTTTTTCAAGGCTGATTAATTTTTGGTTGACCAAGATACCATTTCGTAGGTTCATCGATACGAGTTCATAGACTAGAGGAATGTCAAAATCCAACTTACGAATTAAAAGTTATGGCCTGAAAAGTTCAAACAGCAGCACTTTAGCAGTGTTTAGGCCTGTCTACAAATTTTACCCAAAAATGACCCTAAGCTCTATATAAATGTCTTTGGGTGCCAAATGAAACCCTAGCCCCCAAAACACCCTCTTGAACTCCAAAACCCTAGGAAAAAGCTCTCCAAATGGGGAACCAAGTTGGGTTTTTTGTGCAATTGTGAGCCGAGAGATTGGATCAGACGAGGTACCACCGGCCTCCACCAACGACACGTGCTGGACCACCAGTGCGCCATGACCGGATGATGCTAGCCATGAAATTTCATGGCTAACTACGGCGGAGCGCCGGGATCTGGTAGTGAACCCGCTGGCGGCTGCACCATTTCTCTATCAGTTTTTTGTTATTTTCAGCCATTCCGGTGACTATTTGCCACAATGATGGTACTGATGAGTTCATGATCTCTTGGGTTTCCATTGATATGTGGTTTGTAAATTTTAAACGTCATTTGGTTAGGTTTCATTTTTATGTTATTACGAGAAATTACATAGAAGTTTGGGCTGAAATTGGGTATGCTTTCCAATCCTGTCTATTATGATTTAATACTTTACATATATATACTGTTTTGATCAGATGGTTGGTTGCATTCAAACATGGTTTTTGGTTTCATGTATAACAAGTTATCATTTCATTTGAATTTTGTTAACTTTTTAACTATTTGAAATTTTTATTGTGTTCATGGATGAGTATGTGGTATTTGGGGATGTTTGGGGTACGGGTTTGAGGTTTTAAACCACCTTAAAAAATATTATTTTAAAATTTGATTTCTTTGAGATTTGGGAAATATTTATGATATGGTAATTCTGGAAAAGCACATGTGAGTGGGGAAAAATTATATGTGATTAGTGGACGTGATGGATAGATTCACCCGGAGGTTTATTAGGTGCCACGTGATGGTCAGGTTTACCCGGAGGTTTATTAGGTGCCACGTGATGACTAGGTTTACCTAGAGGTTTATTAGGTGCCACATGATGGCTAGGATTACCCGGGGGTTTATTAGGTTCCACGTGATGGTCGGGTTTGCCCGGAGGTTTGATAGTTTCCACGTGATGGCCGGGTCTACCTGGGGGTTTGTTAGTTGATACGTGATGAGGTGTAACCACGTATTTATTAGAATTTGGAATTTGTTTGTTAGAATTTGGAATGAAATTATTGCAGAAGGTGGGGGGTGGCATGTTGTGGTAGAGAGGCAGCAGCAAGGGGAGGAGGTGATGGATGTATTTGTTTGTTTTGGTTTCTTTTCTGAATGGGCAGATGGCAGAGGCAAATAAAGCTGGTCCAACTGTCAGATTATTCTACTTTGGTTGATAAAGAACATAGACAGAAAGAGAGATGTGACTGTTTGTTTGTTATTCTTTGTTTGTTTGTCTGAAACAGAGAAAAGAATGGAAGAGAAATAACTCTAGAAGTAGTAGAGAGCTTGGCAGGAACTAGAAGGAGCTCAATAATAACAGCAGAAACAAACTACAGCCAGCTAATTGATAGTAACTACTTCTATACACAAACTGAAACAATAAGGGCGAGCACCATAAATGCAGACAGGCAACACCAGCTAGGATTGTATTGTATGTTTGATGCGATATGTGGCTATAGGTGACAGTTAAAGCAGAAGCTATACAAGTGCACAAAGAATTAGGCTGACACTAAAAGGAGCAACCAGGGCAGTAGTAGGAATGTTGTTTAGAAAGGATAGTAGTAGCAAGAGAGTGGCCAAAGGTAGGAGCTATACAAGTTGACAAAGATATAGGTAGTAACTAGTGGATGTATATCCAAAGTTCAATAGAAGATGATGATTAAGGTGCAAAGAGATAGTAGGAAAATATAAGAAATTTAGCTATGAGAAGATAGGTAGGTAGAATGCTGAAACAAAAAGCTCAAGCAGAAAGCTCAAGCAGATAATTCAAGTAGAAAAATCAAGCAGAAAATTCAAGTAGAAAAATCAAGCAGAAAGTCTTTACTAGACTGCAAGGCAGCAGGCTCAAGTAGTGTTTTAAAAATTGCTAAATTTCATAAAAATGGAAACTAGGAGAATCCTATGGAATAAAAGTTAGAGTCCCGACATAATAGAGCGTAGGACATTATCAATTACTTGCTATATTTTTTAATTGTTTAAAATGGGTGTAAAGGGGCAGAGGGTAGTATCTTAGCATGTAACAATGGTATCCCTCGCCAAAAGAGAGGGATATTATAATTAAGAAAAAAATATTAAAAAGGAGAATAAGAAGAATAAGGAAAAATAAGTAATAAAAAAGAAAAAAGAAAATAAAAGAAGAATAAAAAAAAAATAAGAATAAAAGAAAGGAAGAATAAGAAGAATAAAAAGAAAAAGGAGGTTAAGAAGAATAAGATGAGATAAGAAGAAAAGAGAAGATGATGAAGAAGAAGAAGAAGAATAAAAAGAAAAAGAAAAAAAAAGAATAGGAATAATAAGATATTATATATAGTCATGTATATTGATGTAGATATCAAGTCGACATACCTTATATTTTTTATGTATATTGTTTATATTAGTTATGTATATTAATGTAGATAAATACATTTATATAGTATGTTATATAGATAGATAATACATTTATATATAGTATATATATATATATTATATATATATATATATATATATATTATATATATATATATATGTAGTATTTAATATACGTTGTTAAATTTTTTATAATTATGTTTATGTATACTATTTTTTAGTTATATATATAGTAAAATACACTCATATTCGAATATATCACACATACATATTGATGTATAGTTATGTTTAAATACACTTATTTAAAATACACATATGTTTATTTATACTATTTTTCTATACTGTTTATATATAGTTATGTATATTGATGTAGATATCAAGTCGGCATACCTTATACTATTTATGTGTATAGATTATATAGTTATGTGTATTAATGTAGATAAATACATTTTTATATAGTAATATGTTTATATACATATTGTTAAATACATTTATATATGTTATATATATATATTAAATATACATTATTATATTTATATATTTTGTTTATGTACACTATTTTTTTTAGTTTTATATATATAGTAAAAAAACTTATATAAGAAATTTGAATTATATCACACATGCATATTGATGTATAGTTTTGTTTAAATACACTTATATAAAATACACTTGTTTATATACCCTGTTTATGTATACTATTTATATATAGTTATGTATATTGATGTAAATATCAAGTTGGCAAGCCTTATACTATTTATGTAAACTATTTATATAGTTATATATATTAATGTAGATAAATACATTTATATATAGTAATATTTTATATACATATTGTTAAATACATTTATATATATTATATATATATATATATGGACATTAAATATACGTTGTTAAATATATAATTATGTTTATGTATACTATTTTTTAGTTTATATATATAGTAAATACATTTATATAAGAAATTCGAATTATATCACACATGCATATTGATGTATAGTTATGTTTAAATACACTTATTTAAAATAAACGTATGTTTATGTATACTATTTATATATAGTTATGTCGGCATACCTAAGTATGTATACTGTTTATATTGATGTATAAATGTATAATAGTTATGTAATTATCAAGATGGCATACCTAAGTATTATACTAGTTATGTAGATATAATGTTGGCATACCTAAGTATGTATACTAGTTTTGTAGATATCAAGTTGGCATACCTAAGTATGTATACTAGTTATGTATAAAATTGACATGCATATCGATGTATACTATTTTGTAGATATCAAATCGGCATACCTAAGTATGTATACTGTTTATATTGATGTATAAATGTATACTAGTTATGTAGATATCAAGTTGGCATACCTAAGTATGTATACTAGTTATGTTGATATCAAGTCGGCATACCTAAGTATGTATACTAGTTATGTATAAAATATACATGCATATTGATGTATACTTTTTGTAGATATCAAGTCAGCATACCTAAGTATGTATACTTTTTATATTGATGTATAAATGTTTACTAGTTATGTAGATATCAAGTCGACATACCTAAGTATGTATACTAGTTATATATATATCAAGTCGGTGTAGGGAATAAAATCATAAAATGCAGCGGAATTAGTTTTTAAAATATTTTTCATGAATTCTTATTTTAGCAGGAATCCATGCAAACACATATTAATATCAAAAGATGAAGATCAGATCTATACCTTTTATTGTATAAAAGATTTTTTACTTGTAAGATTGAAAGAAATCCTTGTACCATAGTCTTCAATTTCGCCCTCCTTCTTTAAGGTGTGTGGGCACCAAGAATTCAGATCTGGAACAATACACTCTAGATTTACCTTGCATACTCAACACTTGATGCAAGGGGTCTCTTAGGATAATAAACTCTCTTGTAGGCTAGGTTTCTTATAAGAAAGAATCTATTTTGGTTTTTAGAGATGTTTCAAATCCTTATCAAATAAGGAAAAATTAATTATATTTAATATTCTTAAATTCACTTTCTTATCAAATAAGAAAATGAATTATATACATTTAATATTCTTAAATTCACTTTCATATCAAATAAGAAAATGAATTATATACATTTAATATTCTTAAATTCAAATCCTTATCAAATAAGAGAATTAATAATATTTAATATTCTTAAATTCAAATTCTTATCAAATAGGAAAATAAATTATATACATTTAATATTCATTATTCAAAGCATTATCAATTAAGGAAATGAATTAATAATATTAAATATTCTTAAATTCAAATTCTTATCAAATAAGAAAATGAATTATACTTTTAATATTCATTAATTCTATACATTTAATATTATTAATTCAAATCCTTATCAAAAAAGGAAATGAATTAATAATATTTAAATTCAAATCCTTATCAAATAAAAAATGAATTAATGATATTTAATATTATTACCCTTTGTAGATTATTTTTTATTTAATGAGCAAACGAATAAAATTCGAATTCAAATAATAATGATTGTTATTCTTATCATTTTATATTGCTAAAGAGAGTTTAATTTATTCCAAATCATGAATAGTTCATTGTAGTAATAAAGAGGTGGAATTGGGACCCTTGGACCTGCAATTTCAAGCTCCAATAAATTCAATAATTAATTAAACTTTTTAATCAATTATTTTAATTTATTAATTTTAGAGTTATTCCACTAAAAACTTGAAATTGAACTTTTGTCCTTACAGTATCGATTTTACTCAAAAATTTAGAGTGTCCATTGATTTAATCATTACATGCAGTTCTATCCTCCAAGAAGTTGTTCATAACTAGAGTCGGGTGAAATTAACATTTGCCCCTCTAATTATATCTTGATCCTTAAGTTCCATTAATCCACTAGTGAACAATTAATTTATAAACATGTTATAAATTAGAGCACTCAAACTATTCAGTTCCAGAACCAATACTTAAGGGAACCAACTATCCATCTTCTATAGGAAGTGTTGGATTCCATGTCCATAGTTTATATTCCCAGCTACATACATCAATGGGCCTCCAAGACACAAGTATTGTGCCCATTTCATAATGGATTTTAACCCATGACTCAAAAGGCCCAGTTGACATAAACAAGAGTCTATGACTACTCAGGGTTGAGACTGATCTGCATATGATCATCTATCGGCGATGTTTTAATTCTTGAGATAAACGGTATTTAAAAGAATTTAAAAACTATGCCTTAGTCCTGTCCTATATATCTTATTATATATGGAGCCTCCACTTTAATGTCCCCACATTAGTGACCTGGATTAAGGTCACTTCATTCAATGATAGTGAACCACCCTAGTAATATTTAATTGAAGATCCCCAAACTTCAATTAATTTATTACGAACAATTTGATTTATAATCCATAACCTCGATCCTTTCATGTATAACTATTATACACTGACGTTATGGTTACAATAATAAATCTGGAATTTTTGATGTTTCACTCATAGATTATGCACAACATAGCTAAATGTAATAAATATAATACTTTTATTAATTTCATAAAACATAAATACAAATTCATGCTTTATAGGGCACTATCCCTAACAATCTCTCACTTGCTCTAAAGCATGTGAGACATGTCTTTTAAACCCATCCCATATAATTGACCCTTAAATGATTTTTTAGGCAACATCTTGGTGAACGGATCCACAAGGTTGTCTTGCGATGTTATCTTCATAATAGCCACGTCATCCTTGTACAATTTCTCTAATTAAATGATACTTCCTCTATATATGTTTCACTCTCTTGTGACTCCTTGATTCTTTGGAGTTTGCCACAGCTCCACTATGTCACAGTAAAGTACTATGGGTTTATCCATATTTGGAACAACTTCTAGATCTGTAATGAAGTTCTTGAGCCAGACCACTTCTTTAGCTACTTCACAAGCTGCTATATATTCAGCTTCCATGGTAGAATCTGTGATGCTGGATTGTTTTACACTTCTCCATCCACAGCTCCACCACCAAGAGTGAATACTAACCCAGACATTGACTTTCAACTTTCGTCATCTTTCATGAAGTCAGAATCAGTATATCCAATGGATTAGGTCAACACCTGAATAAATCAACATATAGTTTCTCATTCGTCTAAGGTACTTGAGAATGTGCTTCACTGCAATCTAGTATACCATCTCTGGGTTGGATTGATAATGGCTAACAATTCCCACTACATAGCATATGTTTGGTATTGTACACAGCATGACATACATGAGGCTACCCACTACTGAGGCATAAGGAACCATCTCATGTACTATTCTTCTTGAGGTGTGGTAGGACACTACTCCTTTGATAGGAAAATTTTATGTCGATTTGGTAGGTAACCCTTCTTGAATTCTTTATCAAAAACCGATCCAGTACCTTATCAATATAAGATGTTGAGACAGTGCAAGAGTCTATTCTTACGATCCCTTATGATTTGGATCCCAAGTACATAACTCGCTTGTCCCAAATCTTTCATTTGAAACATTTTGAGTAGCCATTTCTTTATGTCGGACAATAATCCTATATCATTCCCAATGAGTAGGATATCATCCACGTATAGTACCAAAAAGACTACTTTGGTTTCCTTGATGTACTTGTAGACACAAGGTTCATCAACATTTTGCTCAAAATTGAAGGCTGTGATCATTTCATCAAACCTTAGGTTCCATGACCTTGAAGCTTGTTTAAGCCCATAAATGGACTTAATTAGCTTGCATTTTCTGCTCTTGACCTTTAACTATGAAACCCTCTGGTTGCATCATATAAATGCTTTCATCAAAAAAACCATTCAAAAAAGTAGTCTTGACATCCATTTGCCATATCTCATAATCGAAAGCAGCAGCAATGGAAAGAAGGATGCGAATGGATTTAATCATAGCTACTGGGGATATAGTCTCTTCATAATCGACTCCCTCCTTTTGTGTATAGCCTTTTGCTACTAGTTGTGCTTTGAAAGTCTTCACTTTCTCATCCCACCTCTCTTTTTCTTTAGATCCATTTGCACCCAATGGGCCTGACTAATTTAGGTAGATCTACAAGTTCCCAGACTAAATTGGAATACATATATTCCATTTCTTGTTCCATGGATGTTAGCCATTTTTCCTTATCAGGATCATCCATCGCATGCATGTAAGATAATGGATCATCATCACTAGTATTAGGATGTTTAGTCTTTGTTATGTTCCCCAATCAAGGTTACTAGTAGTTGACTGATCTGATCAAATTGTAATTCCTCTAGTGACCTACTTTGAGGTTTGAAGTTTTCCATGTGGTCATTTTCAAGAAAGGCAGCATTTGTCGATATAAATACTTTCTTATCTTGAGGACTATAGAACAAACCTTTCCTCGTGTGGGTGTAACCAACAAATGGACATACTTCTGTTCATGATTCTAGCTTCCCAGTCTCTCATTTCAGCACATGTGCTGTGCACCCCCATATACGGATATAACGTAAACTGGGTTTACGACCACTCCATAACTCTAAGGGTGTGTGTTGGATAGACTTAGAGATAAAAATGTAATCAATTTTTAATAATTCCTATTAAAGATAAAATAAAACTATGATTAAACCTGGAACCATTTTGGGTATTATACTCAATATATGGTGAACCTCTTCATAATTAAGTAAAACATATAGCTTCGGGTTGCTTTGTACTCTTCATCTATCATATATCTTTTCATTGTTCTTCCAAATGCTCTTCCAGGGTGCTTGAAATATATATAGTTTATCCACAGAATTATCTTCTGCCATCACATGGCATTCATCATTTTGAGGCACATTTCTATTCTTTGTATTGACATGATCCTCAAAATAATAAGAACAAAATGATGATGCTTCTTTTACTAAATATGCATTGCAAATTCAATCTTCAACTTTTTCCTTATTTCTAACATTCAATTTCAACTCACGAAGATACCTACAACCATAATGTTAGCTTTCAATTATATAAATTACAAATTACTTTGTGTATAAAATAATAAAACACATCAATTATATGTATTTACCTCTAAAAAGGATACATCCACCTATATTGCACGAGCCCTTCTATCCTTGCTTAATATGCCAAATAGACCGGCAAATGCTCCATTGAGTAAAAAAAACTCAGTGGGAATATTAGTTAAAGCTTACAAATAATAAGTGGAATGTCAATCTCCAGCCTCACCGTGTCATCTATTTTGATTGTGGTTGCAATAGTTGTTTGAAAAACAAACTAAGTTCTGTAAGGGCCTTCCAAACACTTAGAGAAATAATTCACAGAATACAATTGATATTAATCTCTACATAAATGCATGACTGTCATGACTTTGCATTCCAAATAACTTAAGATTCTTCATATCTACACATCTACCCATATTTGGCACATATCCATCAGAGGATTTCAAATTTTTAACCCATTCATACAATATCTATCTTGCCTTCTTATTAAGTGTAGTATCTTTATAAAATTTTCATGTTGCCTCATTCAGTTTCAATTTAGGACACTGATAGTAATCATTCAGCTCTTGTCTTGATTTTAAAGTATCTTTTGTTTTTCCATATACATTAAAGATAGTATTGAAAACATTGTCAAGTATATTTTTTTCATTATGCATTACATCTAAGTTATCACGAATTAAATTGGACTTCCAATAGGGCAAGTCCCAAATATATACTACGTTTCCTCCATCCAAATATTTTGCCTATTGGTCCATTACTTCTAGTAGCATCCTTTTCAGTTACTTCTTCAAACACAAACTCTAAATCTTTATCATAATATCATCTTCTGAACGAAATATTGGTGTAACTATCATCACAGTTTTATTTTTTTGAAATGGAGTTCTATTTCTTCGAAATGGATAATTCGTAGGTAGAAACTTACGATGGTTATCAAATTATGACTATTTACCACAAATTTGAGGATAAATGTATCAGAATTTTTCATGCAATGGCATGTAAATCATCCTGTAGTACTCTCGCCATACAACATTGAATATGTAGGAATGTCACTTACCGTCCACATAATGGCCGTGCACATAATGAAAATTTGCTTCTTTGAGATATCATATGTATTCATGCCAACATTTCACAAATAATTTAACTCTGCAATAAATGCTGTAAGAAAACATCCAGCATGTCTTTCAGATTTTTTGGCCCTGGAACTAATATTGACAAAAAATATGTATTGCTCCTCATACACAACCACATAGGCAAGTTATAAGGTGTCACTATCACTGTCCATTTTGAATAATGTTGTCTAGATTGCCCAATGGCTTACATCCATCAGTGTAGAGACCCAATCTAACATTTTGACTTTCAGCTACAAAATCTTGATGTATATGATTAAAATGCTGCCAAGAAAGTGAATCTGATGGATGACACATTACCGCTTCTTCAACCTAATGCTCGAAATGCCACCTCATATCATTTGCTATAGCATTTGATGCATATAGTCTCTTTAATCAAGAATTAAAGAAAAATAATACATCTTCTTAAATGCAACTTTCAATTTTGTTGCGTATCTACAACACGAGGTGCCTTCTTAAATCTTAGATGATCACAAAACTTAGAGCTAATTAAATTACTATCACCACCCCGATATAACATATATCCATTGAAACAACAATCAATTTTTTCCACAGGTAGACCCTTTCCTCTTTGTAACTTCTTAGTGTTGTAAAAGTTGTTAGTGATCAAATTATTATCCAAAATAATCTTTTCATCAGTTCTGTAACCTGATCAGATAATTTCTCAGACATCTAACTTAATTCTCATAAGTCGAGCCACAAGTGACAATTATGAATGTGTTTTACAACCAGGCCACTACTCTTTATCTATAACTTTAAGCATTTCATAAAATTTTTGAGCTTCAGGATTTGGTGGTTCAACCATGTAATCTATAATGAAGTCAGCACCAGTAGCTTCCATGATCATTCTATAGTATGTATTTGATGATTCTTCACCACAAGAAAATGATTCAGTACCCTCATTTTGGTCAATATTCAGAGCCATTGTACATTCCCCATGATAAATCCAAACAAAATAATTTGGCACAAAGCCATATTTAGCCAAATGGTATCTTATAGTTTGCAACATGAAAAGGGATATTTTGACACTTGCGATGATTATAGGACACTTAATTTTTTCTCCATCCATCATCTCGACTGACTACATGCAAAATTGATGAAAGTTTCAAGCCCACTAAAAAATCTTTATTCAAAATTTCAGTCATAAACCTTCTGTACATCCATGGACGATGTGAAATGATTTTGCCCTATTTTATTTACAAAAAATAATGCTCAATCATTTTAAATTAAACATTCTATTACTTCAAAACATACTAATAATTAAATAAAATTACTTATAGATGAATATTTAAAAATTAAATATTGTGAATATCGAGGAAATGCATTTGCATAATCTATATGAATTGATAAAGCATTTTTAGCTCGATAAAGATTAATAGATACCACGGTAATACTAGAAAAATGGAACAAAATATGATAATGCACAAGAAAAGAAAGCAAAAAAGAAAGTCATTTAAAGTTTGAAGGGGATAGGGAGAGGAGAGAGAGAGAGATGAGGGAGAGAGAGAGGAGATGAGAGGAGAGAGAGAGAGAGAGAGATAGAGAGGAGGGAGAGAGAGAGATAGAGAGAGAGGAGAGGGAGAGATAGAGTAGAGAGAGAGAGAGGGAGAGAGAGAGAGAGAGAAAGAGAGAGAGAGGAGGAAGGGGAGAGAGAGAGGGAGAGAGAGGAGAGAGGGAGGAGGATATAGAGGGAGAGAGAGAGGGAGAGTAAGGGAGAGAGAGGGAAAGAGTGAGAGAGAGAGAGCGAGAAAGGAGAGAGAGAGAGACACATAAAGAAAAAGAGGAAGGAGTGATAGAAAGAATTAGAGGGAGAAGAGACACACAGAGAGTGTAGAGTTAGAATGAAGAAATACAAAAGAAAAAAAAATTCTTCTATACAAACATATCAAATATTACATCTTTTGTCATACATAAGTACGTATATGAACCTGAGGCCCAAGGGCTGGGATTAGGTAAGAGTACAACCCTTGTTGTATTATATCATATATGAGCCTGACCAACAGATACTCTCATGCTATGTGCTTACATATTGTTGATATTATATCTTTTGCAATTTAATTTCAAGTTAGTGCAACAAATTAGTATTATCCCATATATAATTATAGTTAGGATACAGATAGTAGTATATAGTATAAATGGTTACATATAGTAAAATATAGTTATATATAGATATATCCATACAAGTAGATAAGTAGATATACAGAAATGTATACAAAGTATAACAAAATATATAGATTTACTTAT
>JAREIK010002184.1:96484-172621 GCA_029783825.1 Sapria himalayana | reverse complement strand
TCTCCATCTATTCATGTATCTATTTGTCTGTCTAACTATTTGGCGATATATATATATATATATATACTATATATATATATATATATGTATCTCTTTGTGTATCTCTATTTATTTATGTATCTATTTATCAATCTATCTATCTTTGTTTCTATCTATATATTTATCTATTTATATATCTAAATGTCTATCATTATGTATATAAAACTATCTATTTATTTGTATATCTATCTATATATAAATCTACCTATATATCCATCTATTTGTCTATCTATTTGTCTATCTATTTGTCTATCTTTCTCTCTATCTATCTAGCCATCTTTCTTTATATCGATATATCTATTTGTCTATCAATTTGCTATATCTCTGTCTAGCTATCTATCTATCTTTCTTTCTACCTTTCAATCTATATATCTATTAATATGTCAATCAATCATCTATCTTCTTACTAACAATCTATCTATCAGTCTAATTATCAATCTATCTATAAATCTATCTATCTATCTTTCAATCTATTTGTCTATTTATCTACCTATCTATCTATCTATGCGATTGTCTATCTCTTCGTCTATCAATATTTTTATCTATCTATTTTTCTATCTATCCATCTATTTATCCATATATCTATCCATCCATCTATCTATCTTTTATCTTTCTATCAATCTATGTATTTACATATTTGTCAACCTACCTATCTCTCTATCTATCAGTCTAATTATATGTCTATCATTCTTTCTATCTATGTGTCTATCTATCTATCTATCAATTTGTCAATTTGTCTAACAATCTATGAATCGATCTGTCGATAAATCTCTTTATTTATTTATCTATCTATCTATCAAACTATCTTTCTATCTATATATCTATGGATTTATATATCTTTTTTTCTATATATATATATATATATATTATATATCTATCAATCTATTTATTTATTTGTCTATCAATCTGTCAATCTATCGATCTTTCTATCTATATGGTTGCCTATCTATCTTTCTAGCTATCTATTATTCTATCAATCTATATGTCAATCTATATGGTTGTCAATCTATCGCTCTATCTTTCTAGCTATCTATTTATTTGTATATCTCTCTGTCAAAATTTATATATATATAAATTTATCTATCTATCTTTCTGTCTGTTGTGCTATCTATCTGTCAATCTATCTATATATATCTTCAGTCTATCTACTTTATTCTAAACTATTTATCTAGTCTATCTATATCTATGCTATCTATCTTGTATACTGTCTATCTATCTATCTATCCATCTATATGTCTATCTATCAATCTAATCTATCCATAATAATTATTCAATCTTCTATCCATTTATTCTTCTCCATCTATATCACCTATATATCTATCAAACTATGAATATATTTATCCTCTATATTTCCATCTCTCAATTCATTCTATCTATCCTTCAATCTATATGTCTATCTATGTCATCTATCTATTAGTCTATCTATTCGTCTATCTATATGTCTATCGTTCCGTCTATCTATCCATCTTATATACATCTATCTATACATATATCTATATGACTATATATTCATCAATTTTTCCATTTATCTATTTATCTATCTATCTATTAATTTATCTATCTGTGTATCTATCCATCTATCTATCCATTTATCTTTCCATCTATCTATTAATCCATCTTTTTATCCGCCTATCTATCTATCTATTTATCCATCTTTCTATCCATGTATCTATCCATTTAACTATCCATCTATCTATCAGTCTATTTATCTGTCTATCTATATAACTATTTATTTATCTATCAATCTATCTTTCTGTCTATCTACATGTTATATATTTGTTTATATACCTATCTAACTATATATCTATCGATCTATCTATCAATATGTCTATCTATTCATCTACATATATGTCTAGCTATCTTTTTAGTAATGGTCAATATATCTATCTATCTCTCTATCTGTCTATCTAGCTGTCTATCTATCTATCTATCTATCTATCTTTCTAACTATTTGTCTAACTATGTGTCTATCTATCTGTCTGTATGTAAATCTATTTGCCTATCTATCTATCTATCTATCTATTTGTTTGTTTATATTTCTATCTATCTATCTATATATTTGCCAATACATATATATATATCTATGTATCTATCTATTCAATTATCAATATAATTATTTGTCTATATATATATATATATATATATATCTATCTATCTATTATTCAATCTATCTGTCTATCTTTCTATTTGTCTATCTATCTATCAATTTCTCAATCAATCAATATTTCTATCTATATCAATCTATCTATCTATCTATTTGTCTATATATCTATCTATCTATATATCTATCTTTCTGTCTATCAGTCTATCTTTCTGCCTATCTATCTATCTATCTATCTTTCTTTCTTTATATATATATCTAACATCTATCTATCTATCAATCTTTCTACTCTCCATCTTTTATTCCTCTATATTTTTATTTATTTATCCATATATCTAAAGTCGTTCTATCCATTTATTTATCCAATTAACTATTCGCAAATCTTTTCGTCTTTATATCCATCTATATTTCTATCGCTTTTTCTATCTATCCATCTATCTATCAGTCTATCTATCTATTTATCAATATGTCTATCTATCTGTCAATATATACATCTCTCTATCCATTTTTCTATAGTTTTTTATATCCATCTATCTATCCTTCTATCTATCCATCTATCTATCCTTCTATCTATCTATCCATCTATCTATTAGTCTATCTATCCAAAAATTATCCATCTATCTTTCTTTCTATCTTTCCATCTATCTATCCAACTATCTTTTCAAATATCTTTCCATCATTTTATCCTTCTATATATTCATTTATATTTACATCTATCTATCTGTCTATCTTTATGTCTTTCTAATGTGTTTCTATCTATCTATATATTTGTATGTCTATCTATTTATTTACCTATCATTCTATATGTCTTTCTATTTGTCTCTCTTTTGGTCTGTCTATATGACTATATATATATATATATATGTCTATCTATTAGTCTATCTCCCTATCTTTCTATCTATTTGGCTATCTATCTGTCTATCTATCTAACTATCTATCAGTGAGTATATCTATTTATATATTAATCATTCTATCTATATGTTTGTCTATATATATATGTATGTATGTATATCTATATATCTGTCTTTTTTTTTCAAAATTTGCTTTATTAATTATATAACCCTCTCTTTTGGCGGAGGAATACCATTGTTTACAAGCTAATTTCTACCCATTTCCCATTTACATCCATTCATTAACTTTAACATACAATATTTAAAGTAACATTAAAACTATCAAGTCCTGAAAATGCACTTTTCTTTCTCTTTATGAAGTCTCTTAGTGCTGAAATTTCTATTTCCATTAAACTTCTTCCATTAAATCTTTATGCTTTGTGTTTCCAGTTTGGTAGCTACCATTCCTTTTTATTTAGCTCTGCTAATCTTCTAGTCCATTTGATTCTCTAAGCTTTTTGTGCTTGCATGTGCTTGTTATGTTCAGATTTCTTACCAGTAGTTTTGTGACCCCTGCATCCTTTTTTTTTTGAACTTCTGCCAGCATGCTGTCCTCCTCGATACTTATTACATACACTTATAATCTTGCCGACACTTCTGTATACTCCAAATACTCATAACAGATATCAGCTCTTTCCAAGCTCATATCTGTCAGTTTTACAAAAGTGAGGTCTGTCAGCTTTTTCAAGCTGATATCTATCTGCATATACATGTAAGCAGACCAAAATCAGCTGGAAAACAGCTTTTACCAGTTTTTTCCAGCACATACTGCCTACATGTACATGTAAGTATACTGGAAAACACCATCTCAGTTTTCCAGAACAGCAGTTTTAGAGATAGAAGTTCCAGAACATATACATATAACAGACATTTTCCAGAACAACAGCTAGAATAGCCTTACAGAAGGTCCAACATTTTGAAAGAGTGTCTACCTTACATAGAGGTGTCTATTGACACTTCTGTGTAAGAGTGTCTACCTTACACCAATTTACATCAGGCCCACCAACTTACATCCCCACACCTTTACAGACCCTTATATGTGTCTGCATGAGTGTCTACCTTACACCCTTACATAACCCTTACAGACCCTTATACCAGCTAACTCCCTTACAACAGCTGGATAACAATTTCTTCATGTAATTCCCTGCAAAATTATTAACAAAGATACTATAATTCTATGCAATTAATATTAGAGTGTCTACCTTTACTTTCTTCACTGCTCCTTAAGCCTTTAACCTATATCTGAAAACAAAACCAAAAAACACAACCAAGCAAAACAAATATCCAAGATCCCAAGCATAACAATTTTTTTTTGGTCTATCTTTTATTGCCCTCCCCACGAGACCGGGGTGGCTCTTCATTTGTTTCATGACCTCCTTCTGTAATAAAGTTTATATCTGCAAAATAGTCAAGTAATCTTTATTTTTTTTATAAATATCAAATTTTCAAAATAAGTTATTCTCTTCCCCTCTTTATCCTTTAGATCTAAATTTTAATTTTTGTTTTTTTGAATTCTAATATATGGGAAACCTATTTTATCTAAACTTATTAAACCTTTATATTTGTCATGGATATCTTTCCCTTCAAATTCTTGAAAACCTCTCTTTGTACCCACTTTTGCTAATTTATCTGCCAAAGCATTCACTTCTCTGAATATATGTATAATTTCCCCTTTAAGTAATATTATTAGTGTTTTAATTTTATCAATGTCTTTTTCTAGTTTCCATAGTTCTATTTTTCCTATTACCAAATCCACTAATAAACTCGAATCAACCTGCACTTGAATATTTTGAAAATTATTATCTTTACATATTTTTAAACTTTTATGCAAAGCCATAACCTCTGCATCCAAGACGGAGGAGGCTAAACCATTCATTGTGAATACTTTTATCACTTTGCCTTCCTCGTTTCTTATGGCTCCCCCTCCACCTGCAGCTCCCATATCTCTTTAAAAGCTTCCATCCGTATTTAATATTAGGCCATAGGTTGGACTTTTTCCATCTAATAATTTTAATTTCTAGTATTTTCTTTGTTTTTGTAATTAGACCCCAAGCTTCTTTCCTGTTTTCATCTATTCCTACACTTCCAAGCTTAATAGGGCTACAGGCTAAGATAAATGCACATTCTTTTTTAATTTCCTCTAGAATATTTACTGCATTCATTGGAATGTCATCAAATCTGTTTTTATTTCTTGCTTTCCAGAGACACCATACAATAATGTGAGGTATGTATATCCTTAGCCATTTAATGATCTTGTTCTTTGTTTTACTTTCCTTCCATTTTTTTATTCTTTCTATCAATACATCCGAGCCTTTTTCTAACTCAACTTCTATTTCTAGTTTATTCCATATGTTTTTAGCTATCTTCCTTGTTTAAAATAGATGATCCATACTTTCTATTTCTTGGTTACAACATTCGCATCTAGATGCTAATCTTATACCTTTCTTTTGAATGTGCTCATCAATCGGGATGGCTTTTGAGAGAAGTTTCCACATAAAAATGTTTATTTTTTGTGGAAGTTCCTTTTTCCATGCTTCTTCAACAATCAATTGTGGAATTTTTTTAGTTCTCACCAGCTCTTTTACACTTTTTAAAGTAAATTTTCCTTGTGCATTTAAGGACCATTTCCATCCACTTTTAGTTAATATGGAATGATTTCCACCATATTTCGTTGCTTGTAAATTAAATTCCAGCTTTTTGACGCTCTTTTTGTATAATTAAAAGCATTACTACCTAGTCCGTATCTAGCTTTTATATATGCCACCCAAAGACTATTGTTTTTAATATTTTTAATTATCCACCAGTTCTTGCAGGCCCAAGCTTTTGCTATATCATTAAGATTTGAGAAGCCCAAGCCAGCTTTCTTTAACGGAAAGCATAGGTCTTCCCATTTTTTCCAATGTAGCTTATTTTTGCTTCCATTTTTTCCCATAGGAAGTTTGACATTTCTCTTTCTAGTTTTCTTATGATAGTTTTTGGTGGCTGTAAAGACATTAGAGTATGTGTCAGTGACTCCTGAAATACATGTGAGATTAGAGTAACTCTTCCTGCCATACTAAGTAGATTTTCTTTCCAACCTATGATCTTTTGCCTTAATTTTTCAACTAGGAATACTAGGTATCCCCCCTTTAGCCTTCCCTCATAGATCGGGCACCCAAGATACATTAGCACACCCTTTTTATGTGTGAATCCGGGGATATTTTTTATCTTTTGAGCTATATTTTTAGGAGATTTTTCTGCTATCATAAATTGACATTTAATCTTATTCAGCATCTGTCCAGTTTCTTCTTCCATTGTATTTAGTAATTTCATCATATGCCTTATGGATCAGTTACTGGCATTTGAGAAAATTATAATATCGTCTGCGTACGCCAAGCAGCACACCGTCGGTGTGTTTCTTGGTTGCTTATATCTAACAATTTTTCCCTCACTCATTTCCTTTTTTAAATTTACAATAAAGAGTTCTAGATAGATATTGAAAAGGGAGGGAGAAAGAGGGGTCCCCTTGTCTAAGTCATTTTGAGGTTTTAAATTCTTTACCTACTTGCCCATTTATAAGTATTTTAACCCATACGCCTGATATACATCTATGTATTAAATCTATCCAAAATTCTGAGAAACCCATTTTTCTCATTAAATAACATAATATTTCACATTCTACCCTATCAAATACTTTAGAAAGATCTAGTTTCAATATTATATTACGTCCTCTCGACTTTGCTCCTATCTCTTTAATCAATTTTGAGGCTAGATTGATGTTTTCCATCATCAATCTGTCTTTAACAAAACTTGTTTGTTCTATCGATATAATAGATGGGAGGATCTTACTGAGTCTACTCTGAATCACCTTAGCTAATATCTTGTAGATTGTATTACATAAACTAATTGGCCCATAGTCTTCTCCTCTCTGTGGGTTAGATTTCTTAGGGACCAAAACAATATAAGAATTAGTCCATGCCTTTGTAATTTCTGTGCATGCAGAAATCCAAACAATGGCTGTGACTAGCTCTTTTTTAATAAAGTTCTAGCTGCGTTGAAAAAACCCATTGTTCCATCCGTTAGGACCTGCAGCGCTATCTTTATTTGCATTAAAAATTTCCTCTTTGACTTCTTCTTATGTTGGGAATTCTTCTAAAATTTTATTATCATTTTTTGAGACTTTTCTCTCTATATTTTGAATTAATTCATTTTTTATAATAAATTTTTCTCAGAGTAATTGGCTTGCATAATAAATTTTTGAAATATTCTTCTAATTCATTTTTTATATCCTCTTCTTTATCTAGCCATTTACCATTAGATGCTTTTAACCCTTTTTTTTGTTTTTGTATTTTTACTTTGGCTATTACATTAAGGAATTTTGTATTTTTGTCTCCATCTTTTAACCACTTGATTCTCGCCCTTTGCTTCCAAAAAAATTATTCCATATGCATTCTATGTCTTAATTCAGCTTTGGCCTTGCTCAGCTGGATACTTGAGTTATCATCTTTTTGATCAAACTTGATTTCCAGGGTAGTCACTTCCTGTTCCATTTCCTGAATATTTTTATTGATTTTTCCAAAAACCTCATTGTTCCATTTGCTTAATGCCTGACTTAAATTACGTAATTTCTTCGCTAAAATTTGCATAGGATTACCTGAAACAGGTTTTTTCCATGATTCCTTTACTATGCCATCATACCCTTTATGCATTCCCCACATATTTTGAAACATAAATCCTTTATGTTTCCCGTCGCTATTTTCAAATGTTATTAGCAAGGGGTTATGATCCGAGCATGTTCTGTTGAGATGCTTGACCTTTATCCCGCCAATCTTGTCCACCCATTTAGTGTTAAGTAGAACTCGATCCAACCTAGTCCAGATCGCTTTCCTCCTCTTCTAGTTGTTACACCATGTAAAGTTAAAGCCTAGGAAGTCTGCTTCCATTAGATTTGCTCTTGAAATTGCCTCATTAAAATGAGCTAATGCCATTTGGTTAGGAGGTCTTCCTCCCCTTTTTTCGTTAGCATTTCGGAGCGTTGTAAATATTAGGCATCTTGCCAATAATCCATGAAGAGTTTAATGCTGCTATTTTTTCCATCTCCTTCCAAGAGCTTTTCTTTCTTCCTTAGCATTGCTTGCATACACCACAGATATAATTGGGTCTTGAATGCTTCCTAATTTAAAGCTTATAATCTGCTCAGCTTCTGCTATAATTTCAATATCCATCGATCTTTTCCACAAAATCCATAATTTACCATTTACGTTTGAAAATGCCTTTTCAAGACCAAGAACATTCCTATATTTATCTAGCTGATCTTTATTTACCATTGGTTCAGCTAGAATTACTATCTTAATTTTATATATTTTAATTAATTTCTTTGTCTATTTAAAGTAGGAGAGTTCGCCACTCCTCTTAAGTTCCAATATAAGCTATTAAACATTTCAAGTGAATTTTGCTTGAGCTCTAGTTGTATACTTCAAATCATATTTCTTGTTAACATGTTTTTTCTTCTTTCTTGGGGGTTTGTTTAAACTCGGTGTAGCTTGTTCTATTGTGCATAATAATTTTATTTTTTCCAGGCTTTTGCTCATTTTTCTAATAGCCTCCATTGCCCTCTCTCTCTCTCGCGGGATATTACTCCATATTTTCTATTTTCTTATTTCTGAATCGTCATGTGTTAATTTTGATTCAATCTTAGTTTCTTGCATGCTTGAGCTTATTAAGGGCCAGCTTTTTGCGTCTGTTTCTTCCTCCGATAAAATATCATCTTCCTCCCGGTTATATTCTACCATTTTCTCCATTGTTTTTGTTTCTATTCCCCACTTCCTTCTCTTACTTCTAGCTTTCTTTCCTCTTCTATCTTCCAGCCCCTTTACTCCCCATTCAGCCTCCTTGGATGTCTCCTCTAGCCACTTTCTAATATTTACCATTTTCCCCTTCTAAAAGCTTTTCCAGCCTTGTATCTTTGCCTATGTCTCCCTCTTTCTCTGCCCTTTCTGCCTCCCTCTCACTTTCCTCAACCTTTTCTAGTGACCCATCTTCTACCCCATCCCCCATTATCTCCTCTGGGCTTTCTTCCATTCCTCTAAGGTATTTCTTCTGCTCTAATACTTCTGCCGCTTCTATTCTATTCCCTGGTCCTTTTTTCTCCCTCTCTATTTCATCCTCCCCTTTGCCCCTTTCACTATCTTCTATACCCTGCCCTTTCTTTACCCATTCACTCCCTTTCCATTTTCTCTCTGCTTTACTAAACTTCCCCTCTCTCTCTTCCCTCCACCGGCCATGCAAACATCTTCCTCATGCCCCATTCTGTGGCAGTATGTGCAGCATCTTGGGGTGGATTCTGGATAGACTTCCTACCAGAATCCATTGGTGAGGTCACTGCCTATCCACACTCTACTCGATAGAGGGAGCCTAATGTCAACTTCCACACAAATCCTAGCAACGCTAGGTCTAGTTATACATGTTGTAGCTTCATCTAGAAGCCATGGTTTACAGAAACAGAGCCCAATAGAGTAGAGAGATAGTTTGTTAAAGAAGTGCAAGGGGAGTTTCAGTAAGTTAAGCCATACCACTGCGTGCGAGGATTTCTCAAGAGGTGTGAAGCTCGTCGACCATTTGAAGATGCGCATGGGAAGCCCCGTCATGCTCCACTGTCATCTGCCCCATATTCGGAGGAAGTCGTCTTCTTCCTTGAACTGGAAGAAGGCGTGCTTTCCATCATACCATACGAGCTTCACCATTGCCCATAACTTCAAGGAGGTGAAGAATTCATGAATGGAATTAATTTCAAGCCGACCGTGCGAGAATTTTCCAATGAGAGTGAGCTTGAATGAGTCTTCCAGTTTATTGAGTTCTTCCTTCGAAAACAAGACTGTGGGAGACTCCATTTTTGCTTCAAAGTTCAGAAAAATGGGCAGCAGTTTCTTTGAAGAGAGATGAGAATGATTTCTCATTAGAGAGCAATTCGGAATTCCCCATTTTTGGATTGGTATATCTATATCTATATATCTGTCTTTCTATATATCTATCTATATATCTTTCTATATGTCTATCTCTCTGTCTATCTAGTTCTTTGTGAATTTGTCTATCTATTGGTATACCTATCTATCAATCTGTCTATATATCTATCTATATATCTATTTATATATCTATCTATATATCTATATATCGATGTATCTATCTATCCATCTATTGGTTTGTCAATTTGTCTATCTATCTATCTATCTATTTGTCTACCTATATGTCTATTTGTCTAACTATCGGTTTGTTTATCTATATATCAATCTATCGATCAATTTGTATGTCTATTTATCAGTCTATATATCTATCTATCTATATATCATTATGTCTATCTATCTATTTATCTATCTTTCTGTATGTCTGCCTATCTATTTGTGAATCTATCTATCTATTTGTCTCTCTATGAATTTATCTATCTGCCCATCAATCTATATCTCTATCTATCTGTCTATCTATTTTTGTCTGTCTATCTATCTATCTATCTATGTGTCTATCCATCTATTTATCTGTATGTATGTGTATATGTTTGTCAATCTACCTGTCTAGCTATATATTTATCTAGCAATCTATGAATCTTTCAATTGAGCTATCTACCTATTTTTTGGTCTATATGTTTGTCTATGTGCCTGTCTATGTGTCTATCTATCTAGTTATCTATTTGTCTATCTATCAATCAGTCTAACAATCAATCAATCAATCTATCTATCTATCTATTTGTCTAACTATATGTCTATCTATGTGCTTCTTTAAATTAAAATCTTTCTATCTAACTATATATCTATCTATCTGTCTTTCAATCTATAGAGCATTCTATCAATTTATTTATCTTTATATCTATTTATCTATTCATCTATCTCTCTAACTAACTATCTATCTATCTCTCTATCTATCTAAGTAACTATCTATCTATCTGTCTATCTGTCTATCTATCTTTCTATCTATATGTCTATCTATCTATCTATCACTCAATCTCTCTAATTATCTCTCTATCTATTTGTATATATAACTATCTAGCAATCTATATGTTTATCTATCTGTATACCTATTGATATATCTATCTATCTTTCTATCTATTTGTCTATTTAATTTTCAATATATCTATCTATCTATCTTCCGACTGATCTATCTGTCTATCTATATTTCTATCTATCTATCTATCTTTATCTATCTTTATAACCATCTATCTATCCATCTATTTGTCCTTCTATTTATCCATTGATTTATCCGACCTTTTATCCATATATCTATCCATCTATCTATCCATATATCCATCAATTTTTCTATCCATATATATATATATCCATTTATCTATCTGTCTTTCTCACACTCTTTCTGTGTCTCTCTATTTGTTTGTCTATTTGTCTTTATATCTATCTGATGATGTGTTTATCTATTTGTCTATCTTTCTGTATATCTATCTGTGTCTATATCTATCTATATGTATATCTATCTATCTGTGTCTATATCTATCTATCTCTCTATCTCTCTATCTGTCTATCTATATGTATATCTGACTATCTTTCTATCTGTCTATGAGTCTATCTATCTATTTATTTGTCTATCTATCTATCTATCTATCTCTATATACATGTCTTTCAATCTGTTTGTCTATCTTTTTGTCTATCTGTTTATCTATTTATCTAACTATATGTTTGTTAATCTATCTATATATCTGTTGTCTATATATATTTCTATCCATCTATCTATATGTTGGCCTATCTGTCTATTTTTTCTCTGTCTATTTTTTGTCTGTCTATTTATCTATCTATATTTCTTTTTTTATCTATCTTTCTTTCTATTTGTCTATCTTTCTATCTATATGTCTAGCTATCTGTCTGTCTATCTGTCTAGCTTTCTATCTCTCTCTCTATCTATCGTCTTACTTATCTATCTGTCTATCTATATATCTTCTTTCCTACCTATTTTTCTATCTATCTATCTTTATTTATCTCTATCTATCTATTTGTATATTTGACTATTATGAGATGAACTAAAAAATTCTAGTCCCATGTAAATGCAGGTTTGTTCTTGACACTCTTATTTTGTGCAGATCTGTGTTGTCTCAAATCAGATCTATGACTGCTTTTTTTCAATCATCGGTGGATTTAAACTATTGAAATATTAATAGCCATTATAATTCCTAAATGAACCTACAGGTGTGGAAAAATTCAATACCATGCAGCCTGTTGTAATTTCAACTTCCATTTCCCTTTTTTTAGCACTTTCTAACTTTTTTATAATTAACCATGGACTGATGCATGAAGCTGGGAAAAACAGAAGAATATTTTGATGGGTAGTTCATTGGAAATCTTGGAGTATTCATGATTCAATAATTTCAAAATAAGCTCATGATTATCTCGTTGTGTGAAATTTCTACCAAATGGTAATAGGTGTTGTATGCTCTAGTCTATCTATTTATCAGTGGCATAGTGTTGTGATCTTTATTGGTTTATAAATTTACTATGTTATGCTCCGAGGACAAAGAAGTAGAAGATGCTGACCATGCCTGAGAGACCTATATGTGTGTTTTTAAAGGCATAGATTATTTTCTTATGTTGTCTTTGATGGTATGTGTATTTGCATGAAAGTACATGTGTATGTGTCATCCGAGGCTATGTAATTATATATACGTACAGATAATGCTATAGTATATATGTAGGTATATACTACAAAATATATGTATGTATATATTGAGTATATACATACATATATACTATAGTATATTCGTATGTATATACCAAATATATTTTTATGTATATATCAAGTATATACATAAGTGGGTGCTAATATTTTTGTAGACATGTATATATTGTCATACATACACACCCATTTACACACAAACACACAAACACACACACACACACACACACACACACACGTTTGATATATATAATTACTTGGGCCGGTCTGGTCATCATTGTGCATTACTTACCAATGTAGGTCATAAAAGTTATGGGTATTAGATCCACCCCAATGTTGTGGCAAGAAAATATTTTTGGTCCAGGCTAGCCAGGCAGATAGAGGTTGGTCTTAAATCTCTTAGTAATTGTTTAGATATGTAATTTTAACATGGTAGAATGCATATGTATGAGGAAATAAGTTTTCTTGCTATAGGTTCTGCAGTCATTTGTTCTAATTGTCAAGGTCTTAGAAGGATGATGATGATGATGCTCATGTAGTGTCATGTAATTTTATTAGATTACACAAAACTACATTCAATCAGAATGAAAAATGTACATTACTTGATTTTTATATGCCTAGAGTGCCAAAAGGAATATTGGGTCCTATTTTTGGAGAAGTAGCTTGCCGACTTGTCAAACACTCGCTCAATCTAAAAAGGAGTGGTTGGCAGGGAAGTTCATAGTCGAGCATCATCACCTACCCCACTTTTATTATCAGCAGATATAGTAGCAATAGTAGCAATATATACGTGTGTATATACTCGGTATATACGTGAGTATATACCGAGTATATACACACGTATATACTATAGTATATATGTATGTATATACTTTAGTATATAAGTAAATATATACTCAATATATATGTATGTATATACTATAGTAAATATGTAGTATTATATATATCTGTCTATCTATCTATCTATCTTTCTGTCAATTTTACTATATATCTATCTATAAATCTATCTATCTATCTATCTGTATATCTGCCTATCCATCTATATATCTATCAATATATCTTTCTGTGTATCTATCCATCTATCTATATATTTGTCTATCTATATGTCTATCTATCTATCTAACTATCTGTCTATATATCTATTTATCTATCTGTATATCTTTTTGTCTATCTATTTGCCTATCTATTTTTCTATCTATATGTTTATCTATCTATCTAATAATCTTTAAATCTATCTAACTATTTGTCTATAAATTTGTCGATCAATCTATCTATCAATTTGTTTATCAATCTCTCTATCAATATATCTATCAATATATCTATCAATATATATATCAATCAATCTAACAATCTATCTATCTATTTATTTGCATATCTATCTATCTTTATTTATCTATCTATCAGTCTATTTATCTCTCTATCTATCTATCTTTCTATATATCTATTTATCTATCGACCGATCTATCTGCCTATCTATCTATATTTTATTTATCAATCTATCTATCAGTCTATCTATCATTTTATCTATCTATATGTCTGTCTGTCTATCTGTATGTATGTCTATCTATCTATCTATCTATCTCTCTATTTATCTATCACTCTATCTATTTTTCTATCTATCTACATATCAATATACCTACCGATCTTTTTGTATACCTATCTATTTATCTATATATCTATATATTTATATGTCCATATCTCTATCTATCTATCTTTTTAAATATATATCTATCTGTTTGTCTATCTATCTGTCTATCTATATATCTATTTATCTAACTATCAATGAATCAATCAATCAAACTATATATCTATATGTCTATCTTTGTATATATCTATCTATCTATCTGTCTACATGTCTATCTATTTATATATCTATCTATTTATTTATTTGTATATCCATATGTCTATCTTTCAGTCTAATTTCTAACAATTTGTCTATCTATATGTCTATCAAATTGTCTATCAATCTTTCTATTAATATGTCTATCAAACTATCTATCAATCTACCTATCATTCTATCTATAAATCTATCTATCAATCACTCTAATAATCTATCTATCTACTTATCTATCTACTATCTATCTACCTATCTATATGTCTATCTATTTATCTTTCTATATATATGTCTAACTATCTAGTTATCAATCTATCTAGCTATCTGTGAATCTATTTGTCTATCTTTCTAACTATCTACCTATCTATTTAGCTATATATTAGTCGATTTATTTCTATATCTTTCTATCTATCCTTCTATATAACTATCTGTCTATGAATCTATCAATTAATCGATCAATCAATGTATACCTATATGTTTATCTATCTATCTATATGTCTAACTATCTGTCTATCTATCTATCTAACTACATGTATATCGAACTATCTATCTAGCTTTTTGTCTTTCTATTTTTCTATCGATATGTCTATCTATCTATCGATGTATCTATTTGTCTGCCTGCCTATCTAGTTGTATATCTATTTATTTATCTACATGTCTTTCAACATGTCTATTTATCTATCTATCTTTTTGTTGAACTATTTGCCTATTAACTTATCGATAAATATGACTATCCAATTGTCTATCTATCTATCTAACTATCTATATATTTATCTATCTATTTATCTATCTATCTGTATGTCTGTCTATCTATCTATCTGTCTATCTATCTAACTATCTATCTATGTATTAATATGTCAATCTATCTTTCTGTTAATCTATCTTCCTGTCAATTTATGTGTATATCTTTCTATTTATCTATCTATCTATCTATATGTCTATCTATCTAATAATCTATAGATCTATCTATTTATCTATCTATCTATCTATCTATCTATATATTTATATGTCAACTATTTAATTATCTATCTATCTATATATCAGTCTATATGTTTAACATTCTATGTATAAATCTGTCTATCAATCTACCATTCTATCTCTCTATTTATGTGTCTATCATTCCATGTATATATAACTATATCTATATGTCTATCAATCAATCTATCTATCAATCTATCTATCAATCAATCTATCTATCTCTATATTTATCTATCTATTTATTTATCTATCTAACTATGTGTCTGTCTATCTATTCATTTGTTGTCTATCTATGAGTTTATCTATAAATCTATCTATCTATCTATATATATATCAATATATGAATCTGTCTTAAAATCTATCTATCAAACTATCTATATATTTTCCTATATACTATCTATCTATCTATTTGTTTGTTTGTATATTTGTCTGTATGCCTTTCTTTTTATTTGTTTGTCTATCAGTCTATCTGTTTTACTATCTTTCTATCTGTATATTTATATTTCTATTTGCCAATCTATCTATCTAGCTATCTATCTTTTTATATATCTATCTATCTGTTTATCTATCTATATATCTATCATTCTAATTATATATTTATTAATATATCTATATATTTGTCTATATGACTTTCAATCTGTCAATCAATCAATCAATCTATCTATCTATCTATAATTCTATCTAAATGTCTATATATCATCTATCTATCTATCAATCTTTCTATAATTCTATCTATAAAATAATCAATTTTTCTATCTATCTTTATATCTATTTATCTGTCTATCTATCTATTTGTTTATCTATCTATTTAACTATCTATCAATCTATATATTTTTCTGTCAATATATAAAACAATTATATATATATGTATCGATCAATCTATCTATAAGTCTATCTATCAGTCTATCTATCTATCTATCGATCTATCTATATATCTGTTTAATAATCTTTCAATATATTTGTCTATCTAATTTTCTATCAATATGACTATCAATTTGTCTATCTAAGTGCCTATCTATCTGTGTTATATATTTGTCTAACTATTTGTCTATCAATGTGTCTATCAACTAATCTATAAATTTTTCTATCAATATTTCTATCATTCTGTCTATAAATTAATCATTCTATCTATCTATCTATATATCTTTCTGTCTGTCTTTCTTTCTATCAATCTATCTATTCATCTATCAATTTATCTATCTATCTACCTATCTATCAATATCTAAATCTATAAGTCTATATATATGTATATCTATCTGTCTATATATCTATATATTTATGTATCTATTTATCTGTCTATCTATCTATCTATCTATGCATATATATCAATCTTCATATTAATCTTCAATCAAATTGTGTATATATTTTCCAAACTACTATCTATCTATTTGTTTATCTGTCTATTTGTCTATCTATTTATCTATCATCTTTACTTCTTTTTTTCTATTTCTATAACTTTTTTTATATTTATCTATCTATTTATTTATCTATTTGTCTATCTATTCGTCTATCTACTTGTCTATCTATTAGTCTATCTATCTATCTATCTCTTGTCTTATAATCTTTTGATCTATTTGACTATCTAGTTGTCTATCAATCTATCTATCTATTTATTTATCAATCTGAATATCTATCTATCTATATGTGTATCTATATGTTTATTAATCTCTTTACATATATGTCAATAAATCATTCTATCAATCTATCAATGAATTTGTCTATGAATTTGGCTATGAATTTGTCTATCAATCTATCAATCAATCAATCATTATATATATATATATATATCTATCTTTCTTTCTATAAGTCTATCAATCTATTTATTTATCAATCTATTTATTTATCAATCTATTTATTTATCGATCTATCTGACTATCTATCTAACTATCTTTCTGTCTATCAATCAATCTATCTATCTATATCTCTTTCTATAATTCTATCTATATATCTATCTATCAATCTATCTAATTATCTATGTCTATCAATCTGTTTATCTATCTATATATCTATATTTCTATATATCTATCTTTCATTTAATTTATCAATCTATCTATGTAACTATCTATCTATTTATTTATGTGTTATCTATCTTTCTTTCTATCTAACCATCTAACTAATTATCAATCTACCTATATATCTATCTATCTATATGTCGATCTATCAGTTATCTTTCTGTCTATGTATTTGTATTTTTTATATTTATCTTTCTATCTATCTATTAATCAATATGTCTATATATCTGTCTATGTATCTATTTGTATATCTATAAGTCTATATAAATGTTTATATATCATTTATCTATATGTCTATCAATCTATCTATCTATTTATCTATCTCTATAATTATCTATCGATATTTCTATCTATGTATCATCTTTTCTTCTTTCATTCTATCTCTCTAACTTTTTATATGTTTATTTCTCAATCAATCAATCTATTTGTCTATCTATTCGTCTATCTATGTGTCTATCTATCAGTCTATCTATATATCTATCTATCTGTGTCTCTATCTATCGTTTGTCTTATAAACTTTTGATCTATTTGACTATCTAGTTATTTATCAATCTGTCTATCTATCTATTTATCACTTTATATATTTATTTATCTATCTATCTATATGTGTATTTAAATCTTTATTAATTTGTCTATATTTTTGTATTTAAATCTTACTATCAATCTGTCTAAGAATTTGTTTATGAATTTGACTATCAATCAATCAACCATTCATTCATTCTATATATATTTCTATCTTTCTTGTTATAAGTCTAACTATCTATATATCTATCAATATATTTGACTATCAATCTGACTTTCTTTCTGTCTATTAATCAATCTATCTATCTAACTATATGTCTATGAATATATCTATCAATCTATCTATGTGTATATAGATCTATTTATATATCTGTCTATATATTTATCTATGTACCTATATCTTTGTCTATCTATCTATCTATCTATCTATCTATTTGTCTGTCTATCTATCTTTCTATCTATCTATCTATCTATCTATCTATTTGTATATTTATTTATTTAATTATCTGTCTATCTATCTACTTATCTATCTATCTTTAAATCTATCAATATGTCTATATATCTCTCTATTTATCTATCTGTCAATCTATAAGTCTATATACATATATATCTATCATATATCTATATGTTTATTAATCTATCTATCATTCTGTCAATCAATCAATCAATTTGTCTAACTATCTATCTGACTATCAATCTGTATATTTATCTATCGATGTATCTATCTATCTATCTAACTTTTTGTATATTTAGCTTTCAATCAATCAATCAATCTATTTATCTATCTACCTATCTATCTATCTGTCTATATGTCTATCTATTTTTCTATCTAATTATCTCTTGTCATATAATCTCTCTATCAATTTGTCTATCTAGTTGTCTATCAATTTGTTTATCTATCTATTTATTAATCTGTCTATTTATCTATTTATTTATTTATCTATCTATATATGTTTCTATCAATTAATCAATCTATCTATATTTTTGTCTATAAATCTGTCTATCAATCTATCTATATATGTTTCTATTAGTTTCTCAATCTATCTATATTTTTGTTTATAAATCTATCTATTAATCAATCTATGAATTTGTCTATGAATTTGTCTATCAATCTATCAATCAATCAATCATTTATCTATCTATCTATCTATCTATCTGTATGTCTGTCTTTCAATATATCTATTAATATATCTATCTATCGATTTATTTATCTTTCTATCAATCAATCATTTTATCTATATGTTTGTTTGACTATCTATCTGTCTATCTGTCTATCTATCTATCTATAAATCTATTTATCTTTCTATCAATATTTCTATCTATTTATCTTTATTTCTTTCTATCTATATGTTTGTCAATCTTTTTGTCTAACTATCTGTCTTACTATCTATCTATCTATGTGTCTTTATCTGTCTATCTATTTATCTATCTATCTATTTATCTATTTATCTATCTATCTATCTATCTATTTATCTATTTAGCTGTCTATCTTTCTGTCTATCTATCTATCTATTTGTCTATCTATATATCTATCTAACTGTCTATCTATGTGTCTATTTATCTTTCTATCTGTCTGTCTATCTATCTATCTATCTTTATGTCAATTTATCAATTTCTCTATATATCTATCTCTAAGTCTATCTAAATATCTATATATGAATATGTCTGCCTATCTATTTATCTATTTGTCTATTTATCTATCTATCAATTTATCTATCATTTTGTCTATCAATCTATCTATGTGTCTATCTATCTATTTATCTAACTGTTTATCTATCTATCCATCTATCTTTCTATCTATCAAACTCTCTATCTATCTGTCTATATATTTGTCAATTAATCTGTCTATCAATCTATGTATCTATCTGTATTTATTTATGTCTATCTATCTTTCTATCTATTTGTTTATCTATCCATCTATCTTTCTTTCTTTCTATATATTTTCCTATTTGTCTATCTATCTATTTATCTATCTTTATATCTATCTGTCTATCAATTTGTCTATTAATATTTCTATAATCTACATATCAATCTGTCTATCAATCTTTCTATCGATTTGTCTATCAATCTATCTATCATTCAATTATTTTATCTCTCTAAATTTCGGTCTATCTATCTTTCAATCTATTTAATAAACTTTCAATATATCTATTTATTTATCAGTTTATCTTTTTTTCTGTCAATCTATTTGTCAATCTGTTCGTCAATCTATTTGTCTATCTATATGTATGTCTATCTATCTATCTATTTAGCTATCTATCTGTATGTCTATCTATCTATCTGTATATCTATCTATCTCTCTCTCTATATCTTTATTTATCTATCTATATATCTATCTATCTTATTATTTATATATCTGTCAATCTATTTGTCTATATCTATATATCTATATATCTATCTATAAACTATCTATTTGTCTGTCTGTCTATCTATCTATATATATATATATATATCTCTCTCTCTCTCTCTCTCTATCTCTCTCTATCTGTCTATATATCTATGTATCTATTTATCTACATGTCTATCAATCTATCTATCAATCTGTCTATCTGTATATCTATCTATATATCTATCTATCTTTCTTTTTATTTATCTATCTGTCTACCAATCTATCTATCAATCTATGTATTTATCTGTCTATCTATCTATCTATCTGTCTTTATATCTATCTACCTATCAATATAAATATCTATCAAAGGTCATCTGGATATTTCTACTGGTTATTCGCAACTGCATTACAATTTACACAACATTCAATACAAGTAAATTTGAAAGCTACTAAAAACCAGTGCAATTTTACAAGATTTTACAATCAGGTTATGCGGCAGCCCTTGGGAGAGATGATGATTCAGTTTATTTGCGTGGTTCAACTGGTTCGAACCCAATCCATGCAGAAAATAAGACAACTACCTAGACTATTGTAGTTGAAGTTGACCTAGTGGCTAAAAATTGCATTATAGGTTGCCTAGCCTGCAGCCTATTTGACCAAAAACAAACCCAAGGACCGTAGTACAATATATTTAACCATTTCCATTATTAATTTGACCATACCTACCCTAATTATATTTACTTGATCACAAATCATCACCAATTTCTTTGTTACATAGTATATGAGAATGGTGAGCATATTGAAAATAAGAAGGAATTGGTTTATGTAGATTAAAAGTTGTTTCCAATCTCCTTTTTCACATAAACAGATCACTTTCACATGGTAATTAACAATTAAATGATGGCACTAACCTGATTTTCCACATTGGTTTATATTTATTTCATACAAAACTAATGATCATCTCCATGAAACTTACAAGTATTCATGTGCCCAAGGACAAACCAAATGATGAAGAGATAGAACAAGAATGCTGCAAAAGAAAACAAGGGATGATGGGCCATAACTTTACACACCCAAAACAAAGTTCTCCAATTAATCATTGTAATTTTTTAAAAGCAAGAAAATTCACACAAGAAAAAGTGGAACTTTCATCAAGGTTTAATATCGATGAAAATTAATCTAGCAAGCATATTCCAATCCTTCGGAATGTGGCTCAACAACGCAATGTGCACCAGCATCCATGGTAGGAAATGCATGGTGCTTGCTCACCACATACTCATAATTTAGGGCAAACAAAAATAGGTTTAGATACACAGAATGTAGAACAACATGTGAATCAATTATTAATATATACAGCTCATACTTCATTAACAAGATCAATAAAACAACAATAATCTAAATGTAAAGTGGGCTCACCAAAGCTCATATTCATGAGATCACATTTATGCTACATAAAAGTAACTGTTTTCACCATGTGAATGTCATTTTCTAGAGTAAATATGAATGACTAATAAAATTTACTCGAACTCCATTGTAGCTATCAGGGCCCATTTCAAGCTTTCCTTGTTTCCATTGACCCCAAGCATGAGTCTCCAATCTTGCATGATACTATTTGTGCCCCACGTGCAACTCAATTAAGCAATAGCTTTGAAGAAAGAAATAAAAATATAAACCCACCATGAAGGATTAAACCAACAGTAGCAAACAAATGTAATACCTATGGATGGAAAGTGGCAGCAATAGTAGCAACTTGTGTACAATGAACAGAGGAATCAGTTACAATGCTTAGAGTATTTCCATCATCATAAATATTTAGAGAAAATGTACAAACATCTAGCTTGATAAATATTTAATAATTTTTTTCATCCCCGAATGTGTAATTCACATCGCATCACAAAACAACCCAATGATATCCATCTGTAAGAAAACTAGGCACTAATAATCAACAAAACTAGACACTAATAATTGCATCACAACACAACCCATCTGGCATGCAAAAATAGGGTGACACATCAACTGGCAGTCTAGGGTTACACATCATGTGGCAGTCTAGCATGCAATAATAGAGTAACACATCATATGGTAGTATAGCAGGCAATAATAGGGTGACACAACATGTGGCAGTATGGCGTGCACTACGTGGAAGTCTGCTATGGGCCTGTGGTAGTCTGGAATGCACCACGTGCATGTGTGTAGCAGTATCAATGTGTATGTAGTGTGACACAAATAAGGTGGTAGTGTGGCATGTGCCATGTGACAGTGTGCATAATGGATCCATGTGTGGAAAGGTAGTGGGTAGTTATATGAATGTAGGGTGGCATGCTTTGTGAAGTAGTGTGGGCAGTGAATGCATGTAGTGTGTTATGGTAATGTGCAAAATAAATATAGTGCTGAAAAATTAAAAAAAAATTAATAAAAAATGATTTAGTGAGTGGGTTAAATTTTGGTTGATAGATTTTTTGGCTACATCAATTTGTGTTGGCTCGCACTAAAGGAAGAAACCTAGCTTTCTTCTAGTCACATCTAGCTCTCCTCTTATTAGTGCATGTTCTAACTACATCAATTTTAATGCTCAAACAGTATCAATACAAATACAAAATCTCTCATTTCGTAGTAGAAATATTTTAAAAAACAAAAACAAAATCAAAATCAAAATCAAAATCAAAAATAAAATCAAAATAAAAAATAAAATCAAAATCAAAAACCAAAACCTATATGAACATGTGACACTTGAAGTTGTCATCTTCGAAAATTGATGTCATGTTTGCACATCAGATGTCCTACAAAGAATCATGGTTAGGTTAGTCAACCAAAAAAAGAACAAAACTAGAATTAAGAATAATGATGCCACCAAAAAAATCTCCTCCTATTAGCTACAGATAGGCAAAAATCATGTGCCCAAAAGTTACTCACTATTCATTCTTCAAGAAGTGAGAAGATAAAAGCTTTGAGACTGCAAATCTAGTGAAAGACTTGTGTTGGAGTAGCTCTTTTAACTTATCATCACAAATTATTCTCCACCTATCTAATGGATCCTTTAATAATTAATTGAAATTGAAGAATATTACCACAGATTCTCATCGGGGGGAGATGAAAATGATGAATGTTGGCATAGATGTAGATTATTTTCTTTTATATAGTCTCACATATTCTTTCCAACATTAGAACGAGATAATGTATCATCACCTATACCACTAAATTTTATGAGAGCATCTGAAAGATAAACAGGAAGCCAGAAATCAAAAAGTTAAAAATAATTAACAAAAACCAAAAATAGTTCAAAAATAATTTTGATACAAAAATTACATGGTTAAAACAAAAATATAACATAGTTTCACTAACATTTAAAACTAAATGATCTTCATGATTAGCTGGTGCATTTGTGCTAGCCTCTCCTATTTTTGGTTTCATCAACATTTAAACTAAAAATAGGTCACCTATACCCTCAAGCTATTCTTGCCAACTTCTAATTTTTTGTATGTGTGAAAAATAAATTGGCAAGTTTTTTGTGTACAGAAGTATATTAGTATACATGATTCATTATAAACAAAAAAATTGTACATGTAAAGAAAACATAGACTGCACTAAATAAGCAACTTCACATACACCACACATCTACTACTTTGGATATATATAATTTATGCACATTTTTTTAAAAACAGAATGATTTATGTATTACTAATCAAATTATCTATCATATTACTCATGTGAACATTATATAATGATTGAATGATTACTTATTATAAATGTGTACACGAAATAAGGTATCATGCATGGCCAGTGTGCTTTGAGAATGCATGGTATCTTACTCTTCTTTGAAATTCAAATATTTAACAAGACATCAATCTATCTATTATCTTGATGTATAAATATCTTTCTATTTATTATTCTATAAGTTAATGTGTCTAACTATCTAAATATGTATCCAACTAACTAATTATCTATCTATATATATATCTATCTATTAGTCTATTTGTCTATATGTCTATCTTTTTTTAGTCTATCATTCAATCTATCAATCTATATGTATTTCATCCTATCTATCTATAAGTATATATAATTATTTTTCAATCAATTTATATGTCTATATAACTATTTGTGTATGTGTCTATCAATCGATTTATCTTTCTATCGATGTGTCTTTGTGTTATTGTGTCTATCTTTTGATCTAACTATCTATCTATCTATTTGTATATCTATCTATCTATTTATTTTTATGTGTATATGTCTATCTGTCTATCTATCTATCTATTTGTGTATCTATCTATCAATATATCTATCTGTCTATCTGTCAATCTAAAAACTAGTCTATATGTCTATATCTTTACCTATCTATATGTCTATCTATCAGTATATATAACTTTCTATCTATCTATGACTATATGTCTATTGGTTTATCTATCAATCTGACTATCTCTCAATATGTCTGTCAATCAATCAATCTATCTATCTATTTATCTATCTTTCTGTCTATCTATCTATCTATTGGTTTTTCTCTATATTTATCTATCTGTCTATTTATATATCTATCTATTTGTCTATAAGTTTATCAATCAATCAATCTTTCTATCTATATATATATATAAATTTCTTTATCTATCTACCTATCTATATGTCTATTTATATATCAATCTATATATCTATCTATCTATCTATCTGTCTATCTGTCTATTTATCTCTCAGACAACTATAAATTTATCTATCTATTTTTCTGTCTATCTGAAAATCTATTTATCTAGTGATTTGACTATTTATTTATCGATATGTCTATCTGTCTATATATATATATATATATATATATATATATATCAATATCTATCTATCTATATAACTATATGGCTATCTATATATTTTTCTATCAGTCTATTTGTCTATTTGTCTATCTATCTATATGAGTCTTTATCAATCTATCAATATATATATCAATGTATTTATCTATCTATCTATCTATCCATATATCTGTCTGTCTCTCAATCTATCTATCTATCTAACTATTTAACTATCTATCAATCTATCTGTCTATCTATCTAACTATTTAACTATCTATCAATCTTTCTGTCTAACTATCTATAATTCTATCTATCTTTTTTAAGTCTATTTATCTTTCAACCTATCTATCTATCAATCTATTTATCAATTTATCTATCTATATGTTTATTTATTTGGATGTTTTTTATCTTCTATCTAATTACATTTTTATATGTTTATCAGCTAAAATTTATTGGTCTATCAATCTTTCTATCATTCTATCTAACTATCTATTTATCTGCCAATTAGACTATCTATTTGTGTATCTTAGTGTCTATCTATGTGTCTACATGTCTATCAATCAATATATCTATTTATCTATTAATCTATTAGTCAATATATTTGTCAAATATCTATCTATCTGTCTATTTATCTATCTATCTATCTAAATTTCTATCTCTCTAATTGTCCATATGGCTGTCTAACTAAGTTTCTATCTATCTATATGTATATCTTTTTACATATCTATCTCTATATCTTTTTGCTATGATTGTCTGTCTCTCTATCTATTTGTCAATTTATTGATATGTATCTTAGTCTATATATCTATCTATCTACGTATCTATCTGTCTATAAGTCTAACAATCTATCTATCTATTATTCTATTTGACAATCTATCAATCTATCTATTTGTGTATCTGTCGCTCTATCTATTTATTTTACTATATGTCTATTTGTACCTCTATCTATCTATCTATCTATCTGTCTATCTTTCTATCTATATATAAGACTATCTATCTATCTATCTATATTTCAGATTACCTACCATTCTACTTATATGTCTTTTTGTCTATCTATCTATCACTCTATCTATCTATCTTTTTATCTATCTGCCAAATGACTAACTAACTAACTATCTATCTATCTATCTATGTGTCTATCTACATATATGTTTATCTATGTATTTGTCTATCTATAAATCTATCTTTCGATAAATCTATCAGTCTCTCGATATGTCTCTTTGTGCGTGTATATATATATATATATGTATATCTTTACCTATCTATATGACTATACTTATATCAGTCAATCTATCTATCTTTTTATCTTTCTATTTGGATATTTATCTTTTGTTTATCTATATATCTTTCTATATGTCTATCTATCTATCTATCTTTCTAACTATCTATATTTTATAGATTTATCTTAGTATCTATCTATCTATCTAATAATTTATCTTTCTATTTGGATATCGATCTATCTGTATATCTCTCTATCTGTCTATTTGTCTATTTGAAAATATTTTTATGTCTATCGATGTATTATGAATGTATCTATCTGTCTATCTATGTGGCTCTCTATCTATCTATTTGTCAATTTGTCTATCTATATTTTTGTTTATCTTTATATATATCTATCAATATATCTTTTTTTTGTCTATCTATACATTTGACTATCTATTTATCTATCTATATGCCTACCTGCCTATTTTTCTATCTGTCTATATATCTAAATGTTTATCTTTCAATCTGTCAATCTATCAAATTGTCTTCCTTTTTATCTGTCTATCTATCTATCTAACAATCTGGCTATCAATATGTGTATCTATCTATCAATATATATGTGTATATTTCTATTTTTGTTTCTATCAATCAATCAATCTATCTATATGTCTATCTATCTATTTCTTTGTCTAACTAACTAACTAACCATCTATTTATCTATCTTTCTATCAATTTGCCTATTTGTGTAAATGCATATCTATTTATCTATCTTTTTTTCATATGGCAATCTATCAAACTATAAATCTATGTATTTGTCTATCATATATATTTATGTATTTGTCTAACTATCTATATGTGTTTCTATCTATAAGTTTATTATTTATCTATCTCATTATTTATCTATGTATTTATCTATCATATCTATTTAACTATATTTCTATGTGTTTATCTCATTATTTGTCTATATATCTATATATCTATCTGTCTATCTACATATCAATTTATTTATTTATCATTCTAATAGTCGATATGTTTATCTGTCTATCTATATATCTATCCATCTATCTGTCTTTCTATTTAATGATTTATCTTTCTGACTATCTGTCTATCTATCTATTTTTCTATCTATCTACCTACCTACCTACCTATCTAAATATGTATCTATCTATATGTGAATCTATCAATCTATCTGTTTATCTATCTATATGTCTGTCTGTATGTCTGTCAGTTTGTCTATCTATATTTTGCATATATGCCTATCTATATATGTTTCTATCTTTCTATCTGTCTATCTGTCTTTCTACATACCTATCTATATGTCTATCTTTATATCTATCTATCTATCTATTTATATGTCTATCAATCTAATAGTCTTTCTTTATATCTTTTTGTCTATCTTTCTATTTGTCTATTTGTATATCTATCTATCTATATTTTTATAAATCTATATACCTACCTACCAATTTATCTATATATATTTCTATCTCTCTAATTAAGTATCTATGTACCTGTCTATCTATCTATCTTTATATCTATCTATCTATCTATCTATCTAACTATCTAGCTATTTGTCTATCTATCTATCTATCATTATATCTATTTTGCTGTATATCTATATATTTGTTTATCTATCTATTTGTCTATCTATTTATTTTCTTATCGATGTTTATGTCTATCTGACTATATATGTTTCTACTTATCTTTATATTTATCTATCTATATATTTGTCTTTCTGCCTATCTACATATATGCCCATATATATATATATATATATATGTCTTTCTATCTATTTCTCTATCTATCTATGTGTCTATTAGTCTATCTATATATCTATCTATCTATCTATTTTCTAAGCTATCTATTTATCTATATATATGTTAGACTATATATATATATGACTATCTATATATCTAACCATCATTCTATCTTCCGATCTACCTATCTGTCTATCTATCTATTTGTCTAACTATCTATATATCTATAAATCTATATGTTTATTTATATATTTGTCGATCTATCTAACTAACTATCTCTGTATCTATCTTGCTATCACACTATATATTTATCTATTAGTCATTCTATCTTTGTATATATCTATCTATCATAATATATGTATATTTATCTATTTTTCTATCTATCTATCTTTCTATTTGTCTATCTGTATATCTGTTTATATATTTAATTGTCCATCTATCATTATATATATGTGTGTATCTATATATCTATATTTATTTTTATAAGACTATCTGTCTATCTGTCTATCTATCTATCTAACTATCTATTTATCTAAATATCAATCTATCTATGAATCTATCTATCTAGCTATCTATATATCTATCTATCTTTATATCTATGTGTGTATATACATATATATATTAATTAATCTATCTATTTTATTATTGTTTTATCTATAATTATATTTATCTATCTATCTAACTATCGACTTATATACTTATACCTCTATCTGTTTGTCTATCTATAAGTCAATTTTTAAATTTGACTATCAATCAATTTATCTATCTATTTGTCTATCTATCTATCTATTTATATATCAATTGATTAATTATCTATCCATCTATCGATCTATATGTCAATTTTTCTATCTAACTTTCTTTTATTTGCTTATGTATCAATTTGTGTATCTATATCTCTGATTATCTATATTTCTTACTCTCTCTTTATCTAACTAGCAATCTATATACCTATTTGCCTATCTATTTATATGTCAATTTATTTATATGTCTATATGTATATCTTTTGATCTGTCTATTGGTCTTTCTGTCTATCAATCTATCTTTCTATCTATTTATCTTAATATTTATCTCTCTATGTATATATCTGTGTCTATTTATTTTTCTATAAATCTATCTATATTACTATATGTATATTTATCTAATTGTCTATCTATTTTTATATCTATCTATATGTCTATTTGGTCATATAACTATATGTTTATCTATTTAACCTTGTATCTATCTATCTATCTATCTATCTTTCTATTATTATATCTATTTATCTTACTTATAATTTAACTATCTATATTCCTATCTATCTATCTAGCTATCTATCTATTTATTTATATACCTTTTTATCTATCTTTCTATTTGTCTATCTATATAGCTATTTATGTGTCAATATATATATCTATCTATCTATTTGTTTATCTCTTTATATGTATATATTTATATTTTCTGAACTATTTATTTTTCTATCTATTAAATGATCTATCTTCCAATCTATCAATGAGAAAATCTATCTATATGACTCTTTCTATTTGTCAACCTGTATAACTATCTAATTATCTAACTATTTATCTATCTATCTATCTACATATCTATCTTTTAGTGTATATATATATATATATATATATATATATATATATATATATGTTTATTTATCTATATCTTTATATGTCAATCTGCCTATTTATCTATCTATCCATCGTTCTATCTATCTATTTTTCTATATACTTGTTAACTATCTATCTTTCTATTTATCTATTTTGAATCTGTCTATATGTGCAAAAAAATATTTGTCTATATGTTAATCTATTTATATGTCTATTTGGCTATTTGTCTATATGCCTTTCTTTCTATCTATCTCTCCAAATATGTATATCTATCTATCTAACTAGCTCTCTATCTATCTGTCTATGTATCTATCTTTCTATTTGTGTATATGTCTCTCTATCTGTCTATCTACATGTATATCTATCTATTTTACTTTTTTTTAAATGTCAATATATCTATCTCTCACATTGTTTAAATGTCTTTAAATCTATATTTGTTTATTTAACTATATAATATATCTATGTTTCTATCTATCTATCTTTCTAATTATTAAACTATCTTTAAGTCCATTAGTTAATCTATATATTTATGTATCTATATATATATATATGTCTTTTTTACTATCTGTCCATCTATCTATTTATCTATTTGTATATCATTGTTTCAATCTATCTGTCTATATCTCTATCTGTTTATCTATTTAATTGTATATCTATCTATAAATTAATCTATATATCTATCTTTATATCTATATATTTGTCTATCTATCTATTTATTAATCTTTCTATCTATGAATCTATCAATCTATCTATCTATCAATATATCTAATTAACAATATATGTGTCTATCTTTCTATATATATATATATGTGTGTAACTATCAAATAGTCTATATGAATGTTTATATATCTATCTATCTTTCTTTCTTTCTTTCTATCAATCTACTAACAATCTATATGTTATTTTTCTATCTATCTATTTATCTATCTAACTATCTACCTATATCTCTATTTATCATCTGCCTATTTGCCTATCGGTCTATCTATCTATCTATCTTATGTATATCTTTCTATTTATCTAATTGACTATCTAATTATCTTTCTATATATGTACCTTTTTATCTAACTATTTGTCTATTTGTCTATCTGTCTATATGTTTATATGTCTATTAGTCTATCTATCTACTTATCTATTTATATGTCTATATGTCTATATGCCTATATGCATATTTGTATATCTATATGTTTATCAATCTATTTACCTACCTACCTATCTATCAATATATATGTATATCTATCTATTTATTTATTTATTTATTTATATATCTGTTTGTCTATATGTCAATCTATGTTCAAGTATATTAATCTATCTATTTATGTATCTATATATCTTTATTTTTATCTATCTATCTATAAGTCTATTTGTCTATCTATCCATTTGTTTTTCTATCAATCTATCTATTTATATATTTATCTATCTATCATTCTGTCTATCTATCTATCTATCTATCAATCTATGTATCTATCTTGCTTTCTATCTATATATCTGTGTATCTGCCTATCTATCCATCTATCTATCTATGTGTCGATGTGTCTATGTGTGGATGTGTCTATCTATCTATCTATCTAACTATTTATCTATCTATATATTAATCTATCTATCTATCTTTATATGTTTCTATCTGTCTTTATTTATATCTTTCTATATGTATATCTATCTATAATACTATCTTTATATCTATCATCTATCTGTCTGTCTATATGTCATTTATCTATTTATCTATCTATCTATCTGTATATATTTCTATCATTTTATATATCTATTATCTATCTATTTGTATATTTTTATATCTGTATATCAACCTATATTTCTTTATATCTATATGTCTATATGACTATCTAATTACCAATCTATTTGTCTTTTTGTCTATCTATTTATTTATATATATACTTATCTATATATATTTCTATCTACCAATCTAACTATCAGTTTCTCTATCTATATGCTTATTTGCTTATCTACTTATTTGTCTATCTAATTAACTATCTATCTATCAAAGTGTTTACCTATATATATATATATATATATATATATATATATATATATATATATATATATATCAATCTATCTAATTGTCTATCTGTATATCTGTCTATTTATTTATTTGTCTTTCTATCATTCTATCTATATGTGTATCTTTCTACTTGTCTATCTATTTATTCGTATATCATTCAATATATCTATATATTTTTCTATCTATATGTCTTTATGTTTATATGACTATTTTTGTATCAATCGATCTAATTTTTTATATATCTATTTTTCTATATGTAAATCTATCAAATATATCTATCTGACTATCTATATATCTATGATATTTATCTATTTGTCTATCTATATATCTTTCTATCCATCTTTTGGTTTATCTACCTTTTTATCTATCTGCCAATATGTGCATCTGTCTATCTATCTATTTCACTACTTGTCTATCTACATTCCTTTATATCTTTCAAAATATTTGTTTATTTCTATGTCTCTCTATCTCTCTATATGTCTATATGTCTAACTGTCTATCTTTATATCTTTATATCTTTCTATCTATCTATATGACTATATCTTTATCAATATGTCTTTTTATCTATTGAAATCTCTATATATCTATGTCTATTTGTATAACTATCAATCTTTATATAAGTCTATCTATCTATCTATTTAAAATTCTATCTATCTTTCTATTTATTTGTCTATCTATCAATCTTTCTTATATATATATATATATATATATATATATATATATATTTGTCTGTCTATCTGTTTATTTGGCTATCTATCTATTTGCCTATATGATTATCTATCTATTTATATATATGTCTATAAACTATCTATTTATCTTTCTATCTTCCTATGTGGCTATTTGTCTATTTGTCTACCTATCTATCTTTCTATCTATTTTTTTCTCTATCTATTTGTCTATTTATCTATCTATCTATCTATCTATATATCTATATATCTTCTTATATATCTATCTATTTATCTATCTATATATCTATTTATCTATTTATCTATTGATATGTTATCTATATAGTTGTCTATCTATCTATTATCTATCAATTAACTATCTATTATTTATTTATTTGTAAATAAATCTATCTATCTATCTAATTATTTCTATATTTATCTATCTGTCTATCTATGTATTTATCTATCTACCTATATTGGATAGTTGCCTATATTGGAATGTTAGGGGGATAGCTAATAGCCCCACGATAAATAGGTTAAGACTTTTAATTAAAGAACACAAAATCTCACTACTGATTATTGCAGAACCAATGGTTCTGCAATATCAACTAAATAAATATAGAGAAATTTTAGGATTTAATAAGGCGTATGCTAATCTAAATAGTAAACTCTGGATTTTATAGCACAGTAAATTGAAAATTGAAATAATAAAAGATACTGAACAAATAGTACATTTCAAATTAGATAAGAACACAAATCAAATAATCTCAGCAATTTATGCAAAAAATGACAAACAATCTAGGTTGGCCTTATGGGAAGAAATGAAGGATATAGCAAGTAGAAATTTACCTTGGTTTATAGGAGGCGACTTTAACATAATTAGAAGCCCTCAAGAAAAGAAGGGAGGCAAACCGCCGGATAAGGTTGCCATGAAACAATTTAACGATACAATAGCCATTACGAATCTAATGGAAATTGATTTCACCGGCTCAAGATATACATGGTGCAACAATTGGAAAAAAATAGGAGTTATCTGGGCCCGACTGGATAGGATTATGTGTAACATAATGTGGGTCACCTCACAAGGGATTACGGGGCTTAGACACCTAAATAGAACTTGCTCTGACCATAGCCCCCTGCTTATCACGATTCAAAGTAACCAATGTAATACATCTAATTTTAAATTTCAAAATATGTGGGTAAAGCATGCGAGCTTTGCAGGACTCGTCAGAGAGTCCTGGAAAGAACTAGCAAAGGGTAAACCGATGCAAGTTCTATCAATTAAACTTATGAGGCTAAAAGCTTGTTTAAAAACATGGAATAAAGAGGTTTTTGGAAAATTAAATCAGGAGCTAAAAAACTTAGAGGAAAAAGTAGCCAAGCTAGTGGACGATTTTGACTCCACGAATAACTATGAAACTCGGATAGAATTAAGCAAGGCTAAAGGAGAATTGAGATTGAAATTACACATGGAAGAAATTTATTGGAAACAACGAGCAAAAATAAAATGGTTAAAGGATGGGGATCGCAATACCAAATTTTTTTATAATATGTCTAAAATAAAATCCAAAAAAATAAAATTAAAGGTCTAATAAATAAAGAAGGGAAATGGGTAGAAGAGGAAAAGAAAATAGGTGCTCTCTTTAAAAATTTCTTTGAAAATCAACTATGTAGTCAGTCAAGTAGGACAGATAATTCTCTAATGCAAGAGATTAGGATGACCATTACGGAAGCTCAAAACCAATTAATGGAATCGATCCTAGAAGAACCAGAAGTCAAAGAAGCTGTCTTTAGCCTGGATAAAGATAGTGCTACAGGACTTGATGGCTGGAACAACTAATTTTATCAGGTAAACTGGAACACGATTAAAACTGAGCTAGTCCCTGCAATTGCAAGTTTTTTTGTAGGGGCGGAAATCCCAAAATCATGGGCAAAATCTTATATAATACTAATTCCTAAAAAAGAATCACCACAGAAATGTGAGGATTATAGACCAATAAGTTTATGTAATGCTATGTATAAAATATTGGCCAAAATATTACAAAATAGGCTAAGCTTAATTTTACCTACTATAATATCTCAGGAACAAACTGGATTTGTTAAAAATAGATTAATGATTGATAATATAAAACTTGCATCAGAAATGATGAAAGAAATAGGTGGTAAAGCTAGAGGAAAAAACTTAGTGGTCAAACTAGATCTATCGAAAGCCTTCGATAGAGTGGAATGGGATACCCTTTGCTTTGTGTTAAGAAGTTTCGGCTTCTCTGAGCTGACCATAGATTTAATTTATAGATGTATTTCAAGCACCTGGGTAAGAGTCCTGGTAAATGGTAAGTTAAGTGAGGAATTTAAACCAAATAAAATTTTAAGGCAATGGGATCCGTTATCCCCCCTTCTTTTTGATATATATATAGAACTATTAATACGAAAATTGAACAAGAAAATATCCGAAGGTAAAATAATGTCATTCAGACAACCAAGGAATACACCCAGAATAGGTTGTTTAGCATACGCAGATGACTTTATAATATTTACTAATGCTAGCACAAAGTCTTTAATGAATCTTATGGATCTTCTGCAAATATTTGAAAAAGAAATAGGACAAATGGTTAATAAAAATAAATGTCAGTTTATGCTTGCAAAAAATGCAAAACCAAAGTTAGTAGATAAAATAAAAAATATCATAGGTTTCGCGGAAATTAAAGGGGCATTAATGTATCTAGGTTATCCGATATATGAGGGGAGGTTGAAGGAAGAATATCTAACCTACCTTCAAGACAAATTAAGAAATAAAATAGCAGGATGGAAAGAAGAGCTCCTTGGATTTGGGGGGAGAATTACGTTGCTTTCACATGTATTACAAAGCACATTCACACACATTTTATCAGTGATACATCCCCCAAAAAAATTTATTAAAAAACTCGAATCAGAAATGGCAAACTTCTTATGGGGTAAAAAACAAGGCAGAAATAAACTACACTGGAAGGACTGGAAAAGTATCTATTATCCAAAAGAGGAAGTAGGCTTAGGTCTTATGAGCCTTCAGGACTCGGTAGCTGCCTGGGACTGTAAAAGCTGGTGGAGTCTTAAAGAAAGTGATAATCTATGGGCTAAATATATGCGGGTAAAATATTTAGATAATAAAAATAAGACTTCTAAGAAATCTTCGAACAGTTGGAAGTCAATGGAAAAACAAAAAGATATAGTAGACTCACACTCTATACTAAAAAAGAGTGGCTGGAAATGGACGTTAACACCACAAGGAAACTTTTCTCTCAAATCGGCAAAAGATTTGGTTAGGAAAAAAAAACCGGTACAAACTCTATTTAAATGGGTATGGCAAGAAAATGTCCTGCAAAAAATGTGCTCCTTCACATGGAAGGCATTATTGAACGCCATACCGGTAGATAGAAATGTACAAAAGAAAGGGATAAACATGGCTCCAAGATGCGAATGCTGTTCTCAAGCGGTTGAAACAACTGATCACTTGCTCTCGAATGGCCCCATTGCAGCAGAAATATGGAGAGAGATGGAAGGGAAAAAAAGAATATGTAAAATAGAAGATGGATTAATAGATAAAGTTAAAAATGGGAAAAATAAACATGAAAAGCCCCGCCAGGAAATGGCTTAGTCAGAAACTGCTGCATCTAATTATCTGGTGCATTTGGAAATCTAGAAACAAAAGTAAATATGAAAATATAAGGATGAACTTAACAGAAATTATAAAAGATATTAAAAAGGAAATATATAATATAACAATAATAAAACCGATAGTAATACAGGATTTGGAACAAGAAAAGAAGCTTGAGAATGAATGGGATCTCACATACAAAGTGATAAAACAACAATGGGCTAAATGTATACAGTGGAATGCTCCGCCGGTTGGTAAACTTTCACTTAATACAGATGATAGTTTTAGCAGGGACACTGGAATAGCAGGAGGAGGCGGGGTAATAAGAGATCATACAGGGACAGTACAGAGAGCATTTACCAGAGCTAGTAGGGCATCCTCGGCGTTAGAATCAGAAATTAGAGCATTAAAATCAGGGGTAGAGATATGTAAGCAGCTAAATTTTAAAAACATTGTAGTTCAGGTAGACTCAAAATTACTAGTTGATACGGTAATAAATAAGAAAATATTATGGAGGTATGAAGAGGATCTAGAAGTTATTCTTAATCTAGTGGATTGTTTATCTAAAATAGGCACCACCAGAGGAAATATAGATTATAATGAGAAATTCATGCCAAATAAACTAAAGGGAATAGCATGTCTAGATAAAATGGGTTTTCCTTATATAAGAACAAATAAATAGACCATGAAGATATGACAGATGGAGCTAAATGGATATATATGAAGGAGATCCCATTGTTGTACATATTAATTCTGCATTTTGGCAGAAGGGTACATAGCTATACTGAATGGTTGTTAAAATAATATGTATGTAATTTAGAATTTCTGCATATCCAAAACATCTGCTAATTCCACATTTTGGCAGAAGTCGATAATCTCTACAGAAAGGTTGTTTTTGATTTTCTTTACAGGACAATATATATTATGTCCTTTCCTTGCAGTATGTTAAAGGGGAGCAATCATTAAAATTGACTTATGTTGTATTAGTTTAATCAAGAATAAGGGTAGTAGGGTGTAAAGTTCTGGTAGGCATGGTTGTTGTTTCTTTGTTTTCTCTTTGGTTTTGTTCTAGGATCAACAGTGAATACATGATGAAGGAAGAAGGCTAGAATCTCGTGAAGATTTGAGCCAGACGCACAGGGGAAAGGAGGGATAGTTGCTGTCTGTTACTGCCCCCTGTTGCTGTCAGGAGTACTCCCGCTGCTGAGACAAATATAACCACTGGAGTGGAAAGACTCCCTGTTGTTCAATGTCTTATAATAAGGAAGAATCATACAGAGAGCGGCTTCTTTGTAATATTGGCTAGGGTTCACCTCATAAGACAGAAAGATGAGGGAATGGAAAAGATAAGAGACTCATATCTTAAAATCTCCCTGGTCCTGAAGGGGATTAACAGAAACTGAGGTGAATAATTAAAAAGGGAAAAATGGTAAGAAGCTTAAGTTTTTAGTGTGCTGTTTGCACTGTTTTGCTTATCTATTTTACAGGTACGGAAACTGGACTTCAATTCTAATCGGGCTGAATGCATTATCAAGTTGGGCATACAACACAGGCTCTAATCTGCTCTTCTTACTGCCTATTGTTCATTTGTTCTTGCTGTTTTAGTTGATTATGGAAGTCTGTAACTTAGGCTTGGTGTTTTGTTTTTGAAATTCTGGAAGTCTGTAGGAATTAGAAGAGTCCTAGATAGTTAGTCAATGTATGCGTCACTTCAAATGGGAGATCAGCAAAAGGAAGATAGCTAGAATTGTTCTTAAAGCACTTCAAGAGGAAGTAGGATACAAAGAACAAGAGATATTCTCTTCGTGGTATCGGGCAAAAGGAAGGTAAGTAATGGACCCTTTATTTGAAAAAATTTGATACTTTTGTTTCATGTAGGATATATCACAAGTGGGATCGTTTAAAGAAATGAAAATGAGACTAGATATACTCAAATGCTAAAGAATGAGCATGGACAAGTGATTTGAAATTTAGAGGCTGGATTGTCGAATTTGGAAGAGGAAGCTGTGAGGGAGCATGCTGGCCGGAGCTGATAGAGTTACACACTTCACAAAGATTTAAGGTTTCAAAGATAGCACATGAAAGATATATACAAAGTTCAATAGAGGAAGCAAATTTCATAGCAAGTTCTAACAAGAATTCCGAGATGTCTTATAAAGTTAGGAAAGATTATGAGTTAATTAAAATTATGGATTGTTACATTTCTCTAACTTTAGGAATCGGGTGTAAAAGGGAAATGGGTAGATGTAGCATGTACGAATGGTATTCCTCTGCCAAAAGAGAGGGTTCTAATTAATAAACAAAACCTTTAAAAAAAATTCTACTTATATATTTATTTGTCTATCTATCTATCTATCTAACTAATTAACTTTCTATCTATCTATATTTCTAACAATATAAATATGTTTTTATCTATATGTCAATCAGTCTATCTTTTTATCTATCTAACTATCTATCTATGTATCTAACTATCTTCCAATCTATTTATCTATCTATCTATCTATCTATTATATATTTATCTATCTATCTGCCTATCTACCTTTTGATTTATTTGTCTATCTAAATATCTATCTATAAGTCTATCTAACTTTCAATATGCCTTTTTATCTATTAATCAATCTATCTATCTATCCCTATATTTATCTAACGATCTATCTATCTGTCTAACTATGTAACTATATTTATATCATTAATCTATAAGTCAATGTGTCGGTGTATATATATATATATATATATATATATATATATATATATATATATATATTATATTTATATTTATGTGTATCTATCCATATAATAGTCTATCTTCCTATCTAACTAGCTATCTATCTATATATTATCTAGTTTATCTATCTATTTGTATATTTCTTTATCTATCTAATTTGATTTGTATTTTTATATATGTTTATCTATCTATGTGTAACTATCTATTTGACTATATGTCTATATTTTCATCTATCTATATATGTATTTTTCTATAAACTATCTGTGTATTTATCTCTCTGGTGAACTATTTATTTATCATTCTATTAATATGTCTATATGTCTATCTATTTATCTATCTATTTGTATATCTACCTATATGTCGATATGTCTCTCTATTTATCTATCTATATATCTTTTTATCTATATCTATATCCATTTATTTGTATATCTCTCTATCTCTCTATCTATCTATTTATATATCTGTCAATCTATATATATTTATATCTATGGAATGATTTTATGTTTATCAGTCAATTTTTCTATATATCTCTATATATGTCTATTTATCTATTATATATATATATATATGTATCTATATTCCTATATGTCTAACTATCTATCAATCTATCTAATTTTCAATCTATTTATCTTTCTATCTATCTATATCTCTATATGTCTATCTATCTACTTATTTATCTGTCTATCTATATGCTATATATATATATATCTATCTATTTATCTATTTATCTTGCTATTTTTCTATTCGCCTGTCTATTTATCTATCTATCTGCATTTATGAATATCTATTTATATCTTTATCTCTCTATCTATCTGGTAAACTATTTATCTATTAATCTGTCTATCTATTTATCGATATATATATATATATATATATATATATATATATATATATATCTATATATTTTTATATCTATTTGTCTATTTGTATGTTTATCTATTGATTTATATTTATGTCTATCTATCTATCTCTCTACCTATCTATCTATATAGTTATCTACCTATCAATCGATATATTTGTATATTTGTTTACTTTTCTATTTGTCTATCTATCTAAATATGTATCACTTAATCAATCAATCTATAAATTTATATATCTATTTATTTATATATTTGTCTGTCTATCTAATTATCTAACGCTCAAACTATCTATTTGTATAACTATATAACTATGTTTCTATCTATCAATCTACTAGTCTATCTTTTTATCTATCTATCTATATATCTATTTGTCTGTGTATATATATGTCTACCAATCTATTTATCTATCTAACTATCTAGCGTGCTATTTTTTATTTGTCTATCAATCTATTTGCCTCTTTATCTATAAATTTATCTACCTATCTCCCTATGTGTCTATAGTTCTATGTATCAATCTATCTAGCTATCATTCAATCTATCTATCTATCGATTTTATATTTGTTTATCTTTAAATCTATCTATTTATATATCTATTTATTTAGCTATCTGTCTGTCTATATATTTATCTATGTTTCTATCTTTATGCCTATCTTTCTAACTTTCTACTTGTTTATCATCTATCAATCAAATGACTATTTGTCTATCTATCTATCACTCTATCTATCAGTCTAATTATCTGTGTATATTTCTATCTGTCTAATTATCTATCTCTCTATCTTTTTATCTTTATATCTATCTATATAACTTTTTAACTATCTTTCTGATTATCTATTTATCTATCTAAATATCTATCTATTTATCAACTATTTATCTGTTTAATTGTCTATCTAACTTTTATTCTATCTGTCTATCTATCTATCTATCTATTTGTCTATCTATATTTTTGTCTGTGTCTATAAGCCTATCTATCTAATTATTTATGATTCAATCAATCAATCAATCTATATATAAATCTATCTATCTATCTATATGTCAATCAATATATTAGTCTATATGTTTATAAATCTATCCATCTATATATTTGTTTATCTATCTATCTCCTTATCTATATATCTATCTAATTATCTATGTGTATCTTTGTCTATCTATTTATATGTCTATTCTCTAACTATCTATTTGTCTATCTTTCTATGTGTCTGTCTGTCTATTTATATATGTGTTAATCTATCAATATATGTATATGTCTATTTGATTCTTTGTCTATCTGTCTATTTATCAATCTATCAATATATTTATTTATCTAATTATCTTACTCTCTAATTGTCTAATTATCTTACTATCTTTCTGTAAATAAGTCTTTTTACCTATTAGTCTACCCATCTAAATTTCTGTCATTCTATTTGTATATCTATCTATCAATTTGTATGTCTATCTATATATCTTTATATCTATCTAATTATTTTTCTTTATATCTATCTGCCAATCTGTCAATCTATTTATCTATTACTCTATCTTTGTGTCCATCTATCTAATTCTTATATATCTATCTATCGATTTATCTATCTATTTATTTGTTTATTAGACAATTTGACTATTTATTTATCTATCTATCAAACTATTTGTCTACCTATGTATTTATCCATCTGTCAATCTATAAAGCTATGTATCTCTCTATCTCTCTATCTATTGATCTTTCTATTTATCTAATTTTGTAATTGTCTATTTGTGTATCTATCTAACTATATAACTATGTTTCTCTCTATTAGTCTATTAGTATATCTATTTATCTGTCTATCTATCTATATTTTTGTCTATCTATATATCTGTCTATCTGCCAATAGTTTATCTATCAATTTGTTTATCTAACTATCTGTTTATATGACTATTAGTTTATCTATCTCTCTATCATACTGTCTATCTACCTATATGCTTATCTATCTATATATCTATGTCTATGTGTCTATCCGTCTAACTATTTATCTAACTATCTATTTTTTGTATGTTTATTTTTTAATTTGTCTATCTTTCAATCTATTTATCTATAAATATGTATATCTATTTATCAATGTATCAATTTTTCTTTTTATCATTCATTCTTTTTATCTTTCTATCTACCTTTCATCTTTCAATGTATTGGTCTATCTATCTATTTGTGTATTAGTCTATCTATGTATCTTTTTACCTATCTAACTAACTAACTGACTAACTAACTATCTATCTATCTATCTTTCTATCTACCTAACAATATGTTTATTTTTCTGTCTATCTATCTATATATTTCTCTATATGTATCTATCTATCTATATATTTGTCTAAATATCTATCTTTCTATTTGTTTGTTTATTTTTTTATCTATCAATTAGTCTATATATTTGTCTAATTGTCTATATGTCTATATATATATATATATATCTTTTTATCTATTTATATATATATCTATATATATATATATATATATATATATATCTATATATCTATATATCTATCTATCTATCTATATATCTAATTATCTATCTATCTATCTGTCGGTCAATCTGTCTGTCTATCTATCTAATGTATATTTGTCTATCTATCTATATGTCTATCTTTAAATCTAACTAACTTTCTAAGTGTCTTTCTATCTATTAGTCTATATTTCTATCTATCTATATGTGTATATATTTATATGCCTATTTTGTCTATCTTTCTATCTATTAATTTATCAATCTGTTATCTGTCTATGTGTCTAACTATCTATTTCCAAACTATATAATTATCTATCTATCTAACTATCTATTTATCTTTCTATCCATTTGTTTATCTGTCTATTTGTTTATGTGTCTATATGTCTATCTATCTATATATTTATCATTAAATCAATAGAACTTTCTATATATATATATATCTATATATCAATCCATCCATCCATTTATCTATCTATATTTGAATCAATTAATCTGTCTATCAATCTATATATATATATATATATATATATATATATATATGTTTATCTATTTTTCTAATGTATATTTGTCTATTTATCTATCTATCTAACTATCTTTCTAAGTGTTTGCCAATTTATATGTCTATATTTCTTTCTATCTATATGTGTATATGTGTATATGTCTATTTGTATATCAATTTATCTATCAATTTATCCTTTAGATATCTATCTATGTGTTTAACTATCTATTTGTTTAACTATCTAATTATTTAACTATCTAATTGTCTATCTATCTATCTATATATCTAAGTATCTTTCTATTTATAAGTCTTTCATTCTATTTGTCTATCAGTCTTTCTATCTATCTATCTATCTATTTGTCTATCTACCTATTTATCTAACTATCTATCTAACAATCTTTTAAATATCTATCAATTTTTTTTATCTAACTTTCTATCTATCTATTTATATATCTATCTATCTGCCTAAATGTCTATCTTTCTATAAATCTATTTGTGAATATATCTATCTATCTATGTATCTGTCTATCTGTCTGTCTGTCTATTATCTACATGTCAATCTGTCTTCCTATTAATTAATCTATAGATCAATCAATCAATCTATCTATCTATATATCCATTTTTCTATCTGTGTAACTATCTATTTGTCTAACTATCTATCTATCTATCAGCTAATCTATCTATATGACTATCAATATATTTATCTATCTATCTATCTATTGATATATCTATGTATCTATTTATTTATCCATCTATTTATCTATCTATCGATTTATATGTTTGTGTTTTTATCTATATGTATATCTATCTATCTATCTATGTAACTATCAATCTATATCATTCTCTTTTTCTATAAGACTATCTATCTATGTGGCTATCTTTTTATATATCTATTTCTCTATCTATCTGATTGTTTATCTATCTATCTATCTGTCTAATAGTTCATATATCTTTTTATCTATCTTTATGTCAATCTTAATATTTGTGTATTAATTTATCTATATATCTTTCAACCTTTCTATTCTTCTATCTATCTATCTAAGTATCTATCTTTGTCTCTGTTGAAAAATCTAAATATACATCTATCTAACTATCTATATATTTTCCTATCTTTCTACTTATCTATATATCTAAATAACTAACTATTTAACTATCTTTTATTCTATCAGTGTATCAATCTATCTATCTATTTGTCTATCTATCTATTTATCTATCTTTCTACTAACTTATCTATCTAAATATCTACCTATTTTCAATGTGTGTATTTGGCTATCTATTCATCTATCTTTCTTTATATCTATCTATCTATCTTTCCATCTAACTTTATATATATTTATATATCTACCTATCAACTTAACTATCTATATATATATATATATCTGTTTGTTTGTCTATCTATATATTTATCTATTTATTGATGTAACTATCTATCTATATATCTAGCTATTTGACTATCTATCAATAAATCTATCTATATGTCTATATGTCTTTCATTCTATTTGGCTATCTGTCCATTTATCTATTTGCCTATCCATATATATATCTAACTATATATCTAATTTTTCTACTTATGTACCTATTTGCTTGTTTAACTATCTATAAATTTGTCTATATATCTATATGTCTATCTATTTTTCTATCTATCTTTTTATATATCTATATATCAATCTATTAGTCTTAGTGACCATTAATTTATATGTATATTTATATATCTAGCTATTTATCTATATATCTATCTATTTTCTATATATTTATCTATGAGTTTATCTATCTATCTATTATTTTATCTATCTATTGATCTATCTATCTGTTTGCCTATCTTTCCATATGCCAATCTACCTATCTATCTAAATTCTATCTATTTGTCTATCAATATACCTATCTACAGATTTGTCTATAAATCTATCTTTATATATATCTATATTTTTCTACATCTTTCTATTTGTCTATCTAGCTTTCTATATATCAGTCTATATGTATATCGATCTATGAATATATTTATTTATCTTTCTAGTTATAAGTCAATTTATCTATCAAGATGTATAGATATATATTTATCTATATGTCTATAGGTCTATTTGTTTATCTATCAATCTAAGTATTTCTTTATTAGTCTATCTTTCAATATCTTATATATCTTTCTGTCCATAACATTATGTGTCTATCTATCTATATGTCTATCTATCTATCTATATATGTATCTGTATATCTATCTATAATCAATTTGTATATCAGCTATCTATCTATTTATCTATCTAAATGTCTATATATAATTCTGTCTATCTGTTTATTTATCCATCAATCAATCTATCTATAAGTCTATTTATCTATTTTTCAATCTATATTTCTATCTGTCAATCTTTATATGTATCTATCTATCTGTCTGTCTATCTGTCTATCTATCTATTTGTCTATCTATCTTTCTGTCTGTCTGTCTGTCTATGTGTCTATCAATCTTTCTATATATCTATCTATCTATCTTAATATTTTTCTTTTAGTATATTTGCCTATATAGCTAGCTAGCTATATATTTATATATATAATATCTATTTGTTTATCTAACTATGTAATGATCTACAAACATACCTATCTATCTATTTGTCTATTTGTCTTTCTATTTGTCAATATCTTTATCTATCTTTATATCTATCTATCTATTTTATTATCTATCAATCTATCAGTCAATCTTTCTATTTGTCTATCAAACAATTTCACTAGCAATTTGTCTTTATATCTTTCTTTATATCATTTAATCTACCTATTTTAGTATTTGTGTATCAATCTATCTATCTAATTGTGAAATGTCTAATTGTATATATATATATATATATATCTATTTATCTTTATGTCTATATATTAAACTATCTAACTACCTATTAGTTTATCACTCTAATTGTCAATTTGTCTATCTATCTATCTATCTTTCTTTCTATCTCTTTATGTCTCTATGTGATAATGTTTCTATCTATATATCTATCTATTTCTGAATCTATCTATCTATCTTATGTATGTTTATCAGGCGATCAATCTATCTATTTATCTATGTATCTTTCTATCTATCTATATGTCTATATGTCTATCTTTCTATGTTTCATTGAGTCTATCTATATATTTGTCTATCAATTTGTAAATTTATTTATCTATCTATATATATCTATCTATTTTATTATTTATCAGTCAATCAGTTAATTTTATATTTTTCTATCTAACAATTTAACAAAAAATTAGTCTTTATATCTATCTATTTATCTATCTAACTATTTTACTTTTTGTTTATCTGTATTTTTATTTATTTGTCTATTTGTCTATCAATTTATTTATATCTTTATTTGTTTATCTGTCTATCTATCTATCTATTTATCTATCAATCTATCTATTTATATATCTATTTGTATATTTATATATCTATCTCTTTGTTTATCTATTTATCTATCTATATATATCTAAAATCTATCTATCAGTATAACAATCATTTTGTGTAAATATTTATCTTCCTATCTATCTATTTATTCATCTTTCAATCTATCTATTTGTTTATTTATCTAACTAACTAACTATCTATCTATATGTATGTCAATCTATTTGTATACATATCTATCTATTTATCTATCTATCTATCTATTTGACTATCTGTATATCTTTGTTTTTGTCTTTTTATCTATATTTCTATCAGTTTGTCTATTTATTTGTCTATCTATTAATCTATGTAATTATCTATCTATATATTTTTCTATATGTTTATTTATCTAACCATCTAACTTTATTTATATCTATCAGTATATCAGTCAATCAGTATATATATATATATATCCATATATCTAACAATCTCACTGTCAATTTATCATCTATCTATATATCTTTATGTTTATCTGTCTATATGTTTATCTATCTATTTATTTGTTTATCTATCTATTTATTAGTCTTTGTATCTATATGTCTATCTATATATATATATATATATATATATATATATATCTATTTGTCTATTTATCTATCTTTCTATATATCTATCTATTAATCTATTTGTCTACTTATTTATCTATATATTTTTCTATATATCTATCTTTCAATCTATCAATTTGCTTATCTATTATTTATCTATCTCTCTATTTTTATAATAGTATATAACTCTCTAAGTCTATACGTCAATCTATCTTTCTATCATTCTATCTATCTATATGTTTATCAATTTATCTATCTATCTATATGTTTATCTTTCTATCTATATATATTTCTATATATATATATATATATATATATATATTTCTATCTATCTATTAATCAATTTATAGTTCTATCTGTCTATCTATCTAATTGTCTAACTTTTTAATTGTCTATATATGAATCAATCTATCTATCTATCTTTCTATCTATAAACTATCTAATTTCCTTTATCTATTGGTAAATTTGTCTATATGTTCAACTATTTATCTATTTATCTATGTATCTATATTTATGTCTATCTATTAATTTGTATATCTTTATATATGTTTATGTATCTATGTGTCTATATATATGTAAATCTATCTATCTATCTATCTATCTATCTATCTATGTGTCTATATATATTAATTTGTATCTCTTTATGTCTATCTATCCTTCTATCTCATTATATTTTTATCTCTCTTTGTCTATTCTACTATCATTATATATATATATATATATATATATATATATATATATATATCTATCTATCTATCTATATGTTAATCTCTCTAAATGTACATCTATCTATTTATCTATTTGTAAATTTATCTATCTATCTATATTTTATATCTATTTATCTATCTATCTATGTATCTATATATTTGTCTATCTATTTATATGTCCATCTGTTTATTTGTTTTTTTATCTAAATATGTATATGTCAATATATCTATCTAACTACCTATATATTGAAATATCTTACTATCTTTTTGTCTGTATATCCATCAGTCAATTTGTCAATCTATCTATTTTTATATCTATCTATCTTTTTATCTATATGTCTATCTATCTATCTGTCTATCTATCTATTTATCTATCTATCTATTTGTGTGTCTATTTATTTGTCTATCGATCTATATATCTAGTTGTTTATCTTTTAATCTATCAATTTGTCTAAATGTCAATATTTCTATATATCTATCTAACTATCTTTCTATTTATCATTCTATTAGTATATCAATTAATATATCTTTGTCTATATATATATATATCTACCTATCTATCTATCTATCTATTTGGTTATCAACTTTTTTTCTATATATATCTATCTATCTGTGTATATCTATCTATTTATCTATACATCTACCTTTGTGCCTATCTGTATATCTATTTATTTTTGTATCTATCTTTTTATCTATTTAACTATCTATCTATCTATCTATTTGACTATTTATCAGTCAATAAATCAATCTATCATATGTCTATCTGTCTATCTATCTATCTATTTGTATTTTTTTAAATTATATATTTTTCTATTTATCTTTCTCTTTATTGTCTTATATATCGATCTACTTACCTATATATTTTTTTGTCTATCTATATGTCTATTTGTTTATCTATCGATCTTTCTATATATCATGTCATTTTCTCTATGTGTCAATCAATCAATCTATCTATCTATCTATTTAGTTGTCTATCATTCAATTTGTCTATTTTCTATTTTTCTATCTGCTTATCTTTACATCTATATATATATATATATATATCTCTCTCTCTATGTCTATGTGTCTTTGTATCTATTTGGCTATCTAACATTTTCTCTATATTTCTATTTATCTATCTATCTATCTACATATCTATTTATCTATCTATCTATATATGTGTATATATGTCAATCTGTATATCTTGCTATATGTCTATCTATCTATCTATTTATAAATCTTTCTATCTATATGTATTTATCTTTCTATTTGTTGATAAATTTATTTATACACACACACACACACACACACACACACACACACATATATATATATATATTTATCTATCTATCCATATGTCTATATGTTTACGCTACAAGAAAAATCCCAAATGGTCATTACCAAAAATCACACAACCTAAAATAAATATAATATACTTGATGAATAACCTCATACAAACAATGCCCTTATATACCATGTTAATTTTATTAGGACAACTCTTAGGATGAATAACCTCGATATGACTCTCGAAGTGTACTTGTGTATACCAGGCATGTCTCAATGTGTATGACATGCTAATTCTTCCTCAAAAAAGCTATCAATAAAACAACGTATCAATTGATAAAGTAGAGAACATGGCACCCAGCAAAACATAAGCAATATCGCAAACATCATGCTCATCAATATGATAGTTATATATAGTATATATGTACATATAATATTATAGTGTATATGTATATATACTAAGTATATATGTACATATAATACTATAGTGTATATGTATATATACTAAGTATATATGTACATATATACTATAGTATATATGTACATATATACTACAATATATATGTACATATATATTGTAGTATATATTGTAGTATATATATTGTAGTACATATATACATATACACTATAGTATATATGGATGTCTTATAGATATAGATATAGAACAGCATGTAGAGTATTATCCCATTTATACTTCACAAAGAAGGAACAAAACATCACTATCAACATTAATAAAAAATACGAATCTTATTTAAATTTTCAAAAATATATCTAAAACCTTTTAGAGGAAAACCTGGAAGACAAGCAATGAGCCAGGGGTGGCGCATCAATGTTCACACCCAACCTCCCCACAACCAGATTTCTCTCCTGGTCCCAAGGTCTATATGGGGGTTGCTCTGCCCCGCCACCCTCCACAACACCATGCTTTCGTGTAGCTTTTTTAGAACATTTCTTCCCCTCTCTATGTGCTTGCACCAGTGATTTTAATTTCTTAGCTTTATTGTATTAGTCCATCAACCCTATAGCTTCTTCTGTCATATGGTTACTCTCTTAGTTAGAAGCAAGGACCGTCACTTAGTTGTATGTGTCAACATAACTATAGAAAAATTTAATATGCACTCCATAAAAATAATATGCACTATATAAAAACAATATGCAATCCATAAAAATAATTCATATTCAAAGAAAAAAAGCGAAACAAAACTTCAAAAATTAGATGGTTTTTCTTCCAAATATTAAAATAAACAAATGGCTGCAAATTTGCAAACTTCATATAGAAATGCATCTTGACTCATCTTCCTCCCAGCTATTCTCACTCCTCTTCTTTTCATGATCAAAAGCAGTGAATACATCGATGTGCAAGTTGTGTAGCATGCGGATTGGCACCCACCTCAACCCCATCTATAGCACTGTTGAGACTTGCCTGTGCAAGTGAATACTAGTATGGGAATGCCAGAGATTAACATGTCATTGCTATTGATGACCATGTCCAAGCATTTCTTTGGAGCTTTCAAATATGGAACAAGAATAGAGTTTGGATCCTTTAGTTTCCATGGTTTCTATAGTTTTGATTTTCTTGGTGGATCCTCACTTCGCATTCTCTTTGGTTGGCCATCTTGTTCGTCATGGCTTGGTTGATCGATCTTACAAATCCTTTCATCTTGCAAAGAATCATGTGGGTGTAGAATCCGCAATGGTTGAGCTCCATTAGTTTTTCTAAGAACAAGATAAGAAGCATTAGGAGGTAACATCTTCAAAAACTTATCTTTTTGGTTTATCCGGCCATTTCTCATGAATGTTGTGCAAGAGAGGTGTTGGAGACATTCATGGGGATGGAATGGATTTTTGGCATTAACGATAAAGTTGTTAAGATTAGGTCCCGGTAAGAAAGGCTTTGTGTTGTGGTCTCCAACACTAGGTATCAGTTGCAGACCAAGATACCCCTTAAAAGATGGCTCGTAATAGCCCAGTTCCTCATGTTCAGCCAGTCATCATCCTTGAAACTATGAACATGCAAGAGAAGGAGAATAAGCAGAATGAACACATTTAATTGAATTTCATTAGAAATCATTATGATAATTAACAATTCAATAGTTTAATTCCACCAATGAATGATAAAATGTAGTCACGAGTCTAATCAGCGACAACACAGAATCACACGAAATAAGAGTCTCAAGAACAAACTTGAAAACATATTATTTCAATATATTAAATAAAAATTGAAGTGATAGTGATAATTTAATAAAAAAATATTTGGTATTAAATTGCTAATAAAGAGAGCACATATTAATGCTGAGGTCTTTTTCGGCTTAACTAGATTGATGACCACAGAAACTTCAACAAATATCTAAATGCCAGTAATGATGTTTGGAGAGAGAGAGAGAGAAGGAAAAAATAAAGTATTTCAGAATGTATGAAAAGATAATAGAAGCTTAGCCTCTTTTTGATCCAGCAGGGATCAGTAAAGATGGAACCCATCCATAGGAAGGACCGCGGCAATGTCTAATGGCTTTGAATCAGAAAATGAGGCTGTGTCTGCGTGGGACCATTTATTCATGTGTCGCACAACTTCAGAAGCTAACGTGCTCTTCCCAACACCTGGAGGACCAGCCAAGCCTTTTGTTTGTTCTAGTGGTAATCAAAAGAGTGTAATCTTATCATTTGAAAAATATCATATGGTAATCTATTATTAAATTAGTTGGAAAACTCCAAATTAAAATTTTGATGGTATTATGTATATAGTCATCATAAATTTAATTATATAGTTTTAAAAAGTTATAATAGTTATAATAGTTCATAGTTATATATAGTCATCATAAACAATTATACATATAGTTATAAATATAGTTACATATAAATATACATAGAAATATATAGTTATATCTATAGTTTTAAAAAGATATATATAGTTATATGTTATTATCCTATTATTTATAAAAGTAGTTATACATATAGTAAAAGACAATTATTAATAGTTATATATTATCATACCTCTAATATATTTAGTTATAAATAGAGTTCTATATAATTAGATTTAATTATACATATAGTTTTAAATATGTATGTAGTTAAAGATATAGTTATATATAACATTTTTATAGTTATACATATAGTAAAATACAATTATATATAGTTATATATTATTATACATATAGTATATTTTGTTAGAAAAATATTTATATATAATTATACATATAGTTATAAATTATTATATAGTTAAATAAATAGTTAAAAATATAGTTATAAAAATAGTTTACATCATTACTAATACAGTTAAATATAGTTATAAAGAGTTTATATACTTATACAAATATTTATAAATAGTTATACATATATAGTTAAACATATAGTTATATATATATTGTTATAAGTTTTAATTATAATTATAGTTACATGTGTGATTGCACACAATTATACATTTTTATTATTATTTTTTGAAACAATATCAATGACACAATTGGTTTCTTTTCAAATATGAACCATGAAAATTAAACAAACAATCAAAACTCAATTGAATATTACAAGTGTATTTATCCAATGGTTACCTAGATTTAGTTCCATTCCAAAAAAACATCGATATATTGGATTATTCAGATAGATTCTTATATATCTTCATATTTAACATGTATTTTGTATATTCAGTACACACTACAAGAAAAATCACATTTAGCTAGGGACAATTCCCTAGCTAAATGAATGATTTTCAACGCTAAACGGGATATATCGATTGATTACTTTTGGATAGCTCCTCTATCTAAAGTAATTCTTGCTAAAATTTAGTGATGGAAAGTGTCCCTAGCTAAAAAGTTAGCGATGCAAAAATCTCATCCTAAAAAAGACAAATTCCCTCGCTAAAATAGCAAGCTAAATGAGTTTTTTCCGTCGCTAAACAAAAATATAGACGGAAGAATCCCAAGCTAACGTGCTGGTCAATTAATTTTAGCGACGGAAATTGTCCCTAGCTAAATAAATTTAGCGACGGAAAATCCATTGCTACTTTTAAGATTTTCCTAGCTAAATAAGATAGGAAAAATTCCCTAGCTAAATTAGCAATCGATTTATCCCTTGCTAATTTAGCAATGGATTTATCTCTTGCTTATTTAGCAAGTGATTTTTCCCTAGCTATTTTAATTTCAAAAATAATTTCTGAATTTAATTTATTTTAAAATTGTTTAATTAAATATTATAATATTTTTATATCAAATTGAAAAAAAAATTGAAACTATAAATAATTTATAATAAACAAAAAATAAAATCATTAAATATCTTATTCTAATTCAATATTTTACATAATTGAAACAATAAAATAACAAAATTTTAATTAGTCTTATTCATCAATGTATCTACCGACAGTGCATATAGTATAATATATCCATTCATTGACGTTGCTTTCTCTCCATCTGCTCCTCCGATCATTATTTTTCTACTACGACAAAGTTGTACAAGTCACGGCATGTAATGTCTAGTGAAAAATCTCATCACTTATAAAAGCATTGTATGAGGAACAATGCAGTATCATATATGTAAGTAATTTTTAAACCACTCAGTCAAATTAAAAAAAAAGTTATTTTGATACGTATATAATTCTGTAGTATATATGTAAATAAATACTAGCATTCCACTCGTACATATATTAATGTTGTAAATGTACATAAAAATAGTAGTATTATGTATACATATAAATTGAGTACAAATATACTCAATATATATGTACAGAAAATAATACAGTATTATATGTACGTATATACTACCTTAATTAATACGTATATACCCTCTTTATTCATATGTATATACCTCATTTGTTGTTGTTGCTGCTGCTCCCACTACTGCTCCTACCACGGCTGTTGTATTGCTGTCACTGCCAATACCACTGCTACTATCACCGCCACTGATGCTGCTGGCCATTGTAGTGGCTGTCAATACTGCCCCCGTTGTCGGTGCTGCCCGCTGCCGTTGCATGATGCTGCCACCACTACCCCCGCTATCGGTGGTGCCATTGCCACCGCTGCCACCAGTGCTACCACCATCATCACTGCTACCATTGCCGCCTCTACCGCTACTACCGCCACTGCTTCCGGTGTAGCTGCTACTGCAAGCACTGTCGCTGCCTCCGATGCCGCCACTCTTGACGCTGCTGCTACTACCGATGTTGCTCACGGCACTGTTGCCGCTGTCCCTCCCACCGCTATTGCCACCGTGGTGGCCCCCGCATCAACCTCCGTTGTAGCACCCGTCGCCGCCACTGCCGTGGCCGCCTCTGCTGCCGCTGCCACTTAAGCTGCTGCCACTGCAGCTTATGATACTGCCCCTGCCACTTACAATACTGCCCTTGCCATCGTCGCCGCCGTTGTCACTACTACTGCTACTTATAATAGGGTTTTACATGCCTTTAATAGGCTAAAACTCTACCCACAAAATTCGGTGACACACAAATAGTTTTACAAGTATATAAAAATAGTTATTATAGACATGAACAAACACAAATTAAATTGATTGTCATACACCTTAAACTAAAATTTAATTAAATAATTTAATATTTTTAAATTAAATTAAAAAATTTAATTTCTATAATAAAAATTTTAAATTAAACAAAAAAATTCATTTAATACCTTATTTTAATACAATATTTTAAATAAATAAAACAAAAAAATTTCAAAAATTATATTACATCTTATTAATCAATATATTTATCGACTGTGCATAAAGTATAATCTATCAATGTATTGACGTTGCTTTCTCTCCCTCTGCTCCTCCGATCACCAACTTTTCGCTGCGAAAATGCTATCCGAGTCACGGTGCATCATGTTTGTTTAAATATGTCTTCACTTATACAAGCTTCATATGGGAAACAGTGTTGTACCATATCTGTAAAAAATTTAAACCACCAAATCAAATCAAAATAATAAAAAAACTATGTTATGATAAATTATATTGCTGTAGTAAATATGTACAAATATACTAACAGTTCATTCATATATATATTACTGCAGTATAAGTACATATAAACTGCAGCATTATGCGTACATATATACTGAGTACATATATAAACTCAGTATATATGCACATAAAATGCTATAGTATTATATGTATGTATATACTGACTATATAAGTACGTATATACCACATTTGTTGCCGTTGCTACTGCAAAGAGAGAGAGAGAGAGAGAGAGAGAGATTTGGGGGAGAGAGAGAGATGTGGGGGAGAGAGAGAGAGAAATGGATGAGAGAGAGAGAGATGGGGGAGAGACAAAAGAAGGGAGGAGAGAGAGTGAGAGAGAGCAAAAAATACCTTATGATATCCTCCTCTAACATATTCCATATAGATTGCAGAGTGAAATGAGCGCCCAATGGGATTTCCATCAGTAGAAAAAATACATTTAGATGATATTTGGTGCACATAGAATTCAACAAAGCAAGAGTGCATCAATACACCCAGAATTCACACTTTTTTTATAGTACTACACTTAAACAATCTACCATCATAACTGGACATACAACAAACCTCTAGACTGCGCACCTAGAACATGCAGTTTCATGAAGTAACATTACAAGCACTACCAATAGAGTTCAGTTGACCCAGAATGAACAAGAGACCCAAGAACATGATAGACTAGTTAACCCTCCTATTTATGCTTGCTATTAGTGTGATTCCACTAATATTATATTTTCAGCATTTAGATGAGAAAATGCCTTAGAGGCGTTACTATTTTCTTCCTTGTTATCAATAATTTTATTTTTTATTTCTTTGTTTTCTTCAACTATCTCCCCCTTGTTCTTATTGTTGTATACCACAACTGCCCACTCAAGACCTTGCTCTTTTCCTCCCCTCTAGCCCTCATTAAACGTGTATGCTTTGCCCATATTTTCCTCCTATTTTTTATTGTTATCCAGCATGGTGTTATTTTCTTTCTCCCCATCACTACCCACCTTCATTTCCTCCTTATAAGAGTGTATATTCTGACGTAGCATTAGTTCTTTGTTTATATCTTTTTTAACCCATGAAGTTTTACCCTTGTCTCTACCATAATATTATTCCAATGCATCATTTCTACCCATCCCCTTCATAGATTCCTCCTACCCATGGCTCATTCTATTACATTTTAAACAATATTTAGGGATATGTTCAGGCACAATTAACTACCAGAACCCATGTTCATTATCGATGTCTATCCATAGTTTCTGTGGAGACCGTGAGAAGAGATTATACTCCATGCAAATCCTTGGATTATTTGGTTGCCTCATCAATCATTATTGGTTTACCCATACATTTCGCCAAGATGAAGATAGATTACTTACTCTAAAGATGGAGAGGTAAATTAGGAAAAATAAACCATAACTGGGCTATCGGGGCCTTCTCTTTCGGGTTGAAATCCATCATCCATTTTAAAATTCTCATTGAAAAGTCCTTAATTATGCATTGACGCCTCGTCCATAACCTTTGAAAATCTCCCTCTTCGAGGCATTGAAGAACCGTATGCTCAGCATCATAATCCACAATTTTTATAGAACCCTTAAGCTTCAAGGTTTCTATAAAATCATGAAATTCCTTCGCAAGAAGTTTTCCATATAAAAATTTCCCTATTAGGTGTAATTGAAAGGCTCGACAAGTTTATCGAGATCTACCGAGAGAATATATATCCGTGCCACGCCATTTTTATTTCCAAACCTCAGGTGCAAAATCACGGGTTCCTTAAATAAGCTCACAAAAGACTTCTTATTGAATAAGAAAAAATTTTGCCCCATTTTGGATAACTATTAGCCTTATACTTGCACAACTTGAAGCTTTCTCTCTCTAAAAATCTAAGTTTCTCTCTATTATTCTTAGAGGTGTGAGGTTTTCAATCTTCTTAATCTTTTTATTCTTCTTATTCTTTTTATTCATCTTATTCTTATTATTATTTTTATTTTTATTAATTATGACTAGATGCTGGCATAAGATTTTGTCTCTGTAGAGATAACGTGTTTAAATCCGCATTTCTTAAGAAAGATAGATAGATAGAAAGATAGACAAATAAATAAATAGATAGATAGAAAAATTTATCGATATATAGATTGATATACAGGTAGACAACTAGATTGATAGATTGTTAGGTAGACAAATTGATTGATCAATAGATTGATCAATAAATAAATAAACACATAGATTAATAGACTTATATACAAAAAGATAGATAAAAAGATAGATAGAAAGATAGATTGACAAACATAAAGATAGATATACAGACATATAGATTAATAGATAGATAGATAGATAGAGATAGATAGATAGATAGACAAATAGATAGATAGATAGTCTTATAGACTGATAGATAGATAAACATATAAAGAGTTGAAAGACATATATATAGATAGACAGACAAAAAATTGATTGTGAAACACACAGATATATAAATAGTTACATAGATTAATATATATATATATATAGATAGATAGATTTACTTATAAACTATTAAATAGAAAGATAGTTATACAATTAGATAGATAAAAAGATTGAAAGATAAATAGTTAGATAGATAGAAACAAAGACTATTAAATAGTTAGAAATATAAATAGGCATGCATATAATCATTTAAAAAAATTAATAGATATATTGATAGATAAATATACAAATAGACAAATAGATAGATAGATAGATATATATAGAGAGCAGATTGATAGATTGACAATTAGACATTAATAGTTATATAGATAGATAGATAGACATATAGATAGATATCATATAGATTATAGATAGATATCATATAGATAGATAGAAAGATCGATAGATATACAAATAGATGATTATATAGGTAGATAGATAGATAAAAAGATAGATAGACACAAAGATAGATATAGAGATAGATATATATAAAGATAGATAGATTACAAGATAGCCATATGTATAAATAGAGATATACAAATAAATAGATATACAAATAGACACATAGATAAACATATAGATATATAGAATGATAGCAAAAAGCCATATAGCAGATAGATAGATATAGAAATAAATAGATAGATAGACAAATAGATAGACATATACAATGATAGATAGATAGATATATAGATAGATAGATTGTTAGATTGACAGATACACAGATTGACATATAAAATGATAGATATACAGTTAGACAAATAGATATATAGATTGATAGACAATAGATAGAAAAATAGGTAGATAGATATTCATATAGGTTTATATACTAATAGATAGATAGATAGATAGAAGAGATAGACATATAAATAGTTTCACAAATATATAGACAAACATATAAAAAATATAGATAGATAGTTAAATGGATAGACATAGACTTTTAGATGATAAAGTAATAGATAGATAAAAAGATAGATAGATTGACGGATAGATAGATTGATAAATAGGCAAATAGATAGATTGATTGATTGGTTGATTGATAAACAGATAGACAGATAAATATATACACACATAGATAGATAGATAGATAGATAGATAGATATGTATACTTATAGATAGATAGATATATAAACAAATAGATTGATAGTTAGATATATATATACATAGATTGATAGATAGATATATAGATAGATATATAGATATAGACAACTAAATAGATATAAAGATTGACATATGTGTGAATATATTTATATAGACAGATTGAGTGATAGATTAATAGAAAGTCAGTTAGACATTTAGAAAGTTAGATAGATAGAATAATAGATAGTTAGATATTTACATAGATTTATAGATAGACATATAAATATATAGACAACTAGATAGATAGACAGATAGACTGATAGATAGATAGACTTATAGACATATTGAAAGATAGAAAGATAGACAGATAGACAGACATATACATTGATAGTTGATCGATACACAGATAGATATATAGATAGATAGATAGACATATAGACAAAGAGACATATAGATAATTAGATAGATAGATAGATAAACACAGACTTATAGACTGATAAACTAAAAAGAAGATAGAGAGATATATAGATAGACATATAGACAAATAGACATATAGATAGATAGACATGCATATAGATATATAGATAAATAAATATATAGAAATATAGATAGATAGATAGATATATAGACAGATAAATAGATAGCAAATAGATAGATAGACAAATAGTCAAATAGGTAGATAGACAAATAGACAAATAGAAATATAAACAAATAGACAGATATAATTATGGACAGATAGACAAGTAGATAGAAAGATAAATAGAAACATAGTCAAAAAGACACTTAGAAAATAGATAGATAGGTAGAAATATAGATATATATATATATATATATATACAGATATAAAGATAGATAGATAGATAGATAGATAGACAGACACATAGACACATAAACATAGATTGAAAGATAGATACAAAGAGAGACAAAGAAACGGATATACAAATAAACATATATGTAGATAGATTGATATGCAAATAAAGAGATACACTTATATGCAGATAAGAAATTAGAAAATAGAAAGATACATAGATAGAAATATAGATTAATAGCCAATTAGACTGATAGATAGATAGATAGATAAATAGATATACAGATAGATAGATAAACAAATATATAGATATATAGATAGACTGACAAATAGATAGATAGATAGACATATAAACAAAATTTATAGATAGACAGACAGACAGATAGATAGATAGATATATAGATAGATATATAGATCAATAAATAGACAGATAGACAAAAGAGATAGTTAGCTAGATAGACAAATAGTTATATAGATCAATAAATAGATAGATAGATAGATAGATAGAAAAATATACTTATAAGCAGATAGGCAGATAGGTAGATAGACAAATAAACACATACACATAAATATATATAGATAGATCGATAGACATAGAGATAGATAGATAGATAGACAAACATATATATAGATCAGTAGATAGATAAATTGATAGATAGACACACAAATAGATAGATAGATATATAAATATGAAGATAGACACATGAACACTTAGAGATATAAACGTATAGATATATAGGCAGATAGTTAGATAGAGAGATAGACATATAGATAGATAAGTAGATAGGCAGATAGATAGATAGATAGATAGATAGATAGACATATAGATAGATAAGTAGATAGGAAGATAGATAGATAGACATATAGATAGATAAGTAGATAGGCAGATAGATAGATAGACTTATAGATAGATAAGTAGATAGGCAGATAGATAGATAGACTTATAGATAAATAAGTAGATAGGCAGATAGATTAATAAAAATATAGACAAATAAATTGATAGTTAGATTGACAAATAGAAGATAGATATATTAATATATTGATAGTTAGATACAAAATTTGTCAAATCCCTTAAAAAAAGAGAAATAAATAATATGATTTTGTTTTTTTGGAAAAAAAAGAGCTTAATCATAATTTTGCAATAAGAAAAATAAGTTGTAAATTTTAGAACCGTGATGATACAATAGATTTTGTTATTGAATTCATCATGGAAAATATAGTTAAGGTGACACATTTTTTCATATTTTAAAGAAGTCAGAATTTAGTTATTTATTTAATTTATTTAAATAATTTTTAGAATAAATAAATAAATAAATAAAAACAACATAAGCAGAAGACCGGGCCATGACATCAACATGTGGCTACTTCATTCACGGTCATGTGTCAAAAAAAAGAAAAAGAAAAAAAACTATTATAAAAATATATTTTTTTATATTATTCTAAAAGAAAACATCAGAAATCCAGAAAATGGGATGATGGGGAAAGAAAAAAAAAACATACTTTAGGGAAGAAAGAGACATAATGCAGATGAAAAAAAAATAAAAGCTTCGTTGATTTTCTTTTGATCATAATGGATTATTCTGAAATTGGAATAGAATAGTCTACAAACTAAAGTTACTCTACATGATGAGATTTTTAGTTTACTATTAAATTTATAAAGTTTCCATGAAATTTTTCGGAGCGTAATAGTTTTCTTTTATCATAATTTCTTTCTATTTAAAGAACATAAATAATAATGTTCTAAATTTCAATTTGAATTGTTAAGAATTTCATTATAAATGGTTAATTGGTAAAAAATTTATGTATTTCGTTTAGTAAAATTTAGTTGAGAATGAATTAGTTTTGGATTGTTATAATTGTGTGTGAAATATCAAACGAAAATGATATAATTGCATTTCATATGCATTGGAACATTCCATGTAAATGGGTGGGTTCTTGATATATATATATATATATACAAATAAAGATATATGGATTGTATTGGCAAACATGAATTATGAGAACATCTAGACTAAGTTGCCTGGTATTTCTTTCTAACGAAAATATCAAACGAAAATGATATAATTGCATTTCATATGCATTGGAACATTCCATATAAATGGGTGGGTTCTTGATATGTATATATATATATATATATACAAATAAAGATATATGGATTGTATTTGGCAAACATGAATTATGAGAACATCTAGACTAAGTTGCCTGGTATTTCTTCCTAGAGCATGGCTAATATAAATATGCTAACTCGAATTGGGATAATGGCCAGTCTGAGTAACCCGGTGGTTTTTGGAAAATATCTAAGAAAAAAAATATTTTATCAGAAAATGTCCAAAATGTTTTTCGGAGGAAGTCCATATTTCTCGAAGTTTATCCAAGAAAAACATATTTTATTTGGATAAATGTCCAATATGTTTTTTAGAGTATATCTATATTTTTTGGAATAAATCTAAAAAAAATAAATATTTCTATATATATATATATATATAATATCATGCATGGCTTTGGCATGTGTGAGGGTGTCGATGGGACTCAGGAATATGAGCATATAAACATTTTATCCATAATTATTTTCATGTAAACATTATACTTGAGTGGGTGTTAATATATATGCATGATATTTTATGAGCACTTAGATAGGGAGTAGCCCTGTAGAAGTTTACCTCTACATGTATTTGTTCGCTCCATTGCGAGACCTCTTTCAAGTATAGATTCACAAAAAATGATAGATCCACATGCGGAATCGCACATGTGAAGGGAAGCTAGTAATGTCTTAAATAATATTTTTTGTGTTTTTTTATTCCACGGAAAAAATAAAAGAAAAAAAATGGGTACACTATATTTGAAAAAAAAATTATTTTATTGCATATTTTATTGTGTGATGGAATGGAGTGGGACCCCCTGAAGGATGGGATGTCACATAAAAAGATAGATAGATATATTGATAAACAAAAAAAACAAAAAAAATGAACAATAATTAAATAGTTAGAGTGATAGATAAATAGGTAAACATAAAGATAGAGATATTTAAATAGATAGTTAGTTAGATGGTTAGACAAATAAATAGATATATATATATATAGTTAGCCAGTTACACAGATACACAGATAATTAGATAGACAAATACATAGATTAATATAGAGAGATAAATTAAATTAGACAAATAGACATATAGTTAAATTGATAGATTGATAGATAGAAAAATAGTTAGATAGATAGATAGACAGACATATATAGAAATAATTAGATAAATATACAGATAAACATATATACAATGGACAGAGACAAACAGATAGACAGATAGATAGCTACTTAGATATATAAATAGATAAACAATATATATTTACTGATAGACAATAGAAAGAAAGATAGTTAGACAATTAGATAGATAGATAGATTCAAAGATATACAATTAGACAGATAGAAACATAGATAGTTTGAGAGTTATAAATATAGATAGATAGTCATATAATCAATTAGACAAATAAATAGATAGATGGATAGAGAGATAGAAAGATAGTTATATAGATAAATAGATAGACAGACAGACAGAAAGACAGACAGGTAGATAGATATATATATATAGACAGACAGATAGATAGATAGAAAAATAGATAAATAAATAGATAGATAGATATATATATATATAATAAAGTTAGATAGATATATAGAGAGGTAGCAATTAGACAGATAGATAAATAGATAGACAGACAGATAGAAAGAAAGAAAGATAGATAGATATATCAATAGATAGTTAGACAGATATATAGACAGACAGATATATAGATAGATAGATATATAGATAGATAGATATATATATATATATATAGACAGACAGATAGATAGATAGATAGATAGCAAGATAGCCATATAGACAGATAAATAGAAATACAAATAGCTAGATAGACATAATGATAGATAGATAGATAGACAAATACAAAGATAGATCGAAAGACAGATACATAGATAGATAGATAGATAGATATATAAATAGTAAGATTGATAGACAAATAGACAAATACATAGATAGAGAGATAGATAGATATATAGATAGGAAGATATACTGATAGATAGATAGATAGATATATTGATAGATAGATATACAGACAAATAGACCAATAGATAGATAGATAAATAAATAGATAGATAAATAGATAGAGAGATAAAAAGAATGACTAATAGACAGATAGACAAATAGACTAATAGAAATAGACAGATTGATAGATATATTGAAAGAGAAATAGATAGATTTATAAACAAATAGATTGATAGATTGATAGATAGACAAAAGATAAATATAAAGAAATGCAAATATATATATCGATGGATAGATAGATAACTAGACAGTTTTAATGATAGACTAATAGACAAAAAGATAATTAAACAATTAGATATATAGATAGATAGATAGAAAGATAGATAGACAAATAGATAGATAAAAAAAAGATAGATTGATAGATAGATAAACATATAGAAAAAAAATAGATAGATAGATAAATAAATAAACAAATAGACAAATAGACAAATAGATAGATAGATAGATAGATAGATAAATAGATAGACAAATAGACAAATATAAAGATAGATTAATAGACAAATACATTGATAGATAGATTGATAGATAGAAAATCATATAGATAGATAAACAAATAGACAAATAGACAGATTAATAAATATACTAATAGATAGATAAACGGATTGACGTATAGATAGATATATAGATAGACATATAAATAAATAGATAAATAGACAGATAGATTGATAAATAGATATATAGATAAATAGATAGATAGATAGACATAAATATAGATACACTATTAGACAGACAGACAGATAGATACATTAATTGACTAATAAAAAGATAGACAGATATACAGATAAATTGAAAGAAAAGAAGACAAAAATATAAATAGATAGAAATATAGATTGATAAATATAAACTTATGAAGATATATAGATAGATAGATAGATAGAATTAAAGATAGATAAATACATAGATATATAGATTGACAAATAGATAAATTAATAAATAGACAGATAGATAGATAGCAAATAGTTAAATCGACAGATAGATTGATAGATAGTTAGATAGAAAGATAAATAGAAAGAGAAATAGCTTTATAGATAGATAGACAAATAGGCAAATTGAAAGAAAGTTAGATATACAAATAGATAGATAATCAAATAGATAATAGATAAATAAAAAAATAGATTGCTAGACTGATAAATTTATTGAATGACACAAAGATAGATAGACACATATATAGAAAGATAGAATGAATGATAGATAACATTTTGACAAATAGACAAATAGAAAGTAAGATATATAGACATATAGACAAATAGATAGTTAGACAAAAAGATAGATTGACATATATATATATATATATATATAGATTCATTGATAAATAGATAGACAAATAGATAGAAAGACATTTAGGCAGACTGATAGATAGATAGATTTACAAATAGATAGATAGACAAATAGATATATAGGCAAATGGATAAAGATTTTTCTAGAAAGATAGATAGATAAATATATAGATACAAAGAAAAATAGGCTGATAGATAGATAGACAGATAAATACATTGATTAATAGATAGAAAAATATACAAATACATAGATAAATAGATAGATACATAGACATATATATAGATTGACAAATTGATAGACTGGTAGATAGATAAATAGGCAAATTATTAGATAGATTGTCAAATAAATATATAGATACACATATATATTCATATACAGATAGATAGACAGATACATACATACATACATACATATATATATATATAGATACATAGAAAAATAGAAAGATAGATAGTTAGATATACAGATAGACATATAGATAGATAGATAGACAGATATATAGATGGATGGATAGTCAGATATACATATAGATATATAGATAAATAGAAAAACAAATAAATAGATAAATAAATTGAAAATTTTAAAAATTGATAGACATATAGATAGACAAATAGACTATTAGACATACAAATAAATTGATAGATAGATAGTTAGTTAAACACATAGCCTAATAGCCTCATATACAACAAGATCGATTGAAATATTTACATTGAGCTAGATATACAAATAGAAAGATAGTCAGTTAGATGTATAGATAAAAAGATAGATAAATATATAGATAGGTAGATAGATATTTAGACAAATAGACATATAAATAGATAGATAAATAGATAGATAAATAGATAGATAGATATATAGTCTAATAGATGAATAAAGAGATTGAGAAATAGAGATAGATAGATAGATAGATAGATAAACAAATTGACAAATAGATAGATAGATAGATACAAAGATAGATTGATAGAAAAATTGATAAATAGATTAATACACAAATACTTAGTTATACAGATAGACAAAAAGATAGATAGGCAGATAAATAGATAGATAGGTAGATAGAAAAAATGATAGATAGAAAGATAGATATATAGATTGGTATATTGATACAATGACATATAGACACATAAACCCATAGACACATAGACATATATAGAGGTGTCAAACGGGCTGGGCCTGCATGGCACGGCACGGTTCGGCCGTGCTTGGGCCGGCCCGTCACGGGTTTAAACCGTGCCAGGGCCCGTGCCATGCCTGGCCCGGCACGGCACGCCAGCACGGTATCTTTCCGTGTCGGTTAGGTTTCACGTGGGCGGCGGGCACGCATGGGCGTGACCAGGGCCCTCCCGAAATAAAGCTCACGGGTCGGGTCTGAATGGACCCGACCCGTGGTCCCGACTGCCGACCCAATCCCAACAGGAAAAAGTAAATTTTTCAAATGATATTGGATTTCTGCCGTTGGATTCTCCTCCAACGGCTAGGGGGCAGATTCCAACAGTCCTCGTGATTCTGCCCCCTAATTATTTATTAAAAAATCAAAAAAATATAAAAAAAAATATCTTTTTTTATAAAAAATTAATATCTTTAATCTATAAATTCTACCCCCCTCCCTATAACATTTATGTTTTTCAAAAACATAAAACCTCTCAAAACTTTCTCTCTCTCACATAAACGATAAACCGTGCATCTCTCTCTCGGGCCTCGTGATTTTGATTTCGGCTTGGATTTTCGTGAAACTCTACTTGAGTTTTGAACATCAGAGCTTCCTGCGGGGCACCTTGCACGTGACTGACCTCATTTTTTTTAACGAGCAATTTATTTTACGTTTTTATTTACTTTCTCTCTCTAAAGCTTCTCTCTCTAGAAAAACATAGGAAAAAAACATAAAAAATGAAAAATACACCTGACACGTATTTAAATTTGGAAAAAAGAAAATGTTAGTGTTACACAGACGTCTGCGGCTCCTGAAACTTTTGTTTCTCCAATCGTCTCAACCCAAAGTTCTAAAAAACAAAAAAAACTAGGAAGACTTCTGTAGTTTGGACTCATTTTAAAATTATAACACAAATAAATGTTAGTGGTGAGGAACTTGAAATGGCATAGTGCAAATATTGTATGAGACTTTTAACATGCAAGAGTTCATGTGGGACTGGGCACCTTAAGAGGCATGCCGAATTATGCATCAAAAAACATGGACCCTTAGATCCTAGGCAAACCTAACTTGGCACTACATTTTTTGAGACTGGATCGAGTTCAGTCTTAAAGTTTACTCCCTTCGTATACTCCAGCGAGTTGGGTTGGGACGGCATGGCCAGGCTCATCACATTGATGGGTCTTCCGATCAGATTTTCAGAAGATCCGAGGGTAGTGCGCATCATGCAGACTTATTTTCAGCCTTCCTATCGTAGGATTCCTAGGTCCACTTCTAGGAGTGACATACTAAAGATATATAAGTTAGAAAAACAAAAAAATAATTAAGGAATTTATGGCATATAGTGGAGTGGTGTCCGTGACGTCCGCTATATGGACATGTCACGATGATTCTTCTTATGCATGTCTCACGAGTCACAATGTAGATTCTAACTGGACAATCAATAAAAAAATTTTAGGATTCACTGAGAATCTTCATCCTCATGATGGCCCGGCCATTTTTGAGTGTATGATGAAAATATTTAGGGAATATAAAATTCAAAATAAAATTTTTAGTGTCACTTTCGATAATGCTTCTAATAATGGAGTAGCGATAAATATATTTGTTAGGAATATTAGAGATGCACCATTAGGAGAGATCTTTCATGTCAGATGCATGTGTCATATGATTAACCTAATAGTTCAAGCGGGTATGAAGGTTTGTTCCCCCTCGTTGGAAAATATACGCAATGCACTCAAGTTTATTCGCACTCCTCGCAGACAACAAGAGTTTGGTACTCTCTGTTTGTCTGCGAATCTTAAGAAGAAGAAATTCCAATCGGATGTGAGACGTCGTTGGAATTACACGTACCTGATGTTGGAATCATGTGTTGGATACGAACACGTGATATCCGACTACGTCAAAAGTAAGAGTGACGAACTTATTATTGACGACAGTGACTGGGCTTCAAAAATTTCATTTATGAAATTCCTGAAGATATTTTATGACACGACGAACATGTGTTCGTCGGTTTATACGCCCACCACTTGCATTGCACTCCGGTGCATATGCAATATTAGTAGCATGTTTAGGAAGTATCGATCTGACCAGATGCTTAGCCATATGGTTGCAGAGATAGAGACCAAGCACTTGAAGTGCTGGTCTACCGTTCCATCTCTTTATTGTCTCGCTGCATGCATGGACCCTAGGGCTAAGGTGGAAGGGGTAGAAAACACCCTGACTTTCATTTCCTCGTGCATGAACCTGGAAGAGCCACCTGAAGGGTTCATTTACGAGAAGTTGACTGACCTGTTCAAATACTACTATACTAGGTATGGTGGTGGTGGTGGTGAGACTGTGATTACGGACATTGATACCTTGTTCGGAGATGACGAGTATTCCATTAACCTAGCGAGGGGGAAACATAGGGGTTGACCATTACATAGGAGTGAGCTGTCTCGGTACTTAGATACCGATTACTGCTCAATCCTATCACATTCTGATAATAAGAATCTTGGTTTATTACAGTGGTGGAAATCATATGAGTCCATCTATCCCGTGCTATCTAGGATGGCACGGGATCTACTAACTCCTCTGTTGTCAAGCGTAGCATCGGAGTCTGCTTTTTCTGTTCCAGTGAACGTGATTTCGGATAGGAGATCGAGATTACGTCCAGATATGGTTGAGGCCTTGGCATGTTTGAAGGATTGGGAGGAATCGAGGTTTAGAATCCATGATCGTGCTGAAGCTGGGACTGGGACAGACACTGCAGTCGCATCCACATCCACTACGATGGCGGAGGAGCTGATTGCCGATGATGATGATCTATATGATACTGATCTTGATGTTGCGGCTGATGATTCTCATGATATGCCGCTTGACGCTTTATGCTGATATGCTGTTTTTTTTCGATGTTTTTTTATTCATTGTATTTATATGCTTTGTTTGTACCGTACATTGTGTTGAAACTTATACTTGTTTTGTTCGAACCATCGGTTACAAAAGCATGATTGGTAATTTTTCATTTGTGTAGTTTAACATTTTTTTAATTTTAATTTTTACTAACATAATGTATTGATTTATTTTTTTTAGGATTTAAATTTTATTTTAAAAATTAATAACTTTAATATATAATTAATAAATTATAAATATAAAAAAAGCTAAACTAATTTGAATTTGATAAAAAAAATAATTTTCTAAAATTTGTTTTTTTTTAATTTTAATTTTTAACATTTTAAAAAAAAATTATATTTAATAATTAATACTCTACACTTAACCTTAAGCAATAAAATTTACAATATATAAATTAAAAAAAAACAATATTCTGATTTCTGCCTGTCCGTGCGGCCTCCCGCCTGCCCGGCCCTGCCTTTCTCTCACTCTCAGTCTCAAGACTTGGGCCGCTCGGCCACTCGGGTCAGCCTATGCCCTGGCCTGTATGGCCAGGCCAGGCCCGCCTATATTTAAACCATGTCGTGCCAGGCACAGCACGGTATAGGAACGGCACAGCACGGTAGCACGATCGTGCTGGTTAAAAATGGGTCGGGCCGTGCCGGGCCAGCCCATTTGACACCTCTAGACTTATAGACACATATACAGATAGACACATAGACACATTGTTACATAGACATATAAACATATATACAGACAGACATATACACACATAACCACATAGACACATTGACACATAAGCACATATAAACATAGACACATAGACATAGACAATATATAGATAGATAGATACAAATAAAGAAAGATAGATAGCTAGACAAATAGACATATATCTAGAAAAATAGTTAGACAAATAGAGATATATTAGTTATATATATAAACATATAGAAAGATAAAAAGATAAAATGATAGATAGATAGAAAGATAGAAAGATAGATTGACATCTATATAAAGATAGCTAGATATATAGATAGATAGATAGATAAATAGACATATATATATATATATATATATATATATATATATATATATATATATATATATTTACATATAGACAGATTGATAGATAGATAAAAAATTGACAGATAGACAAAAAATAGATACATATTCACACAAATAGTCACATAGATATATAGATAGACAAATAGTCAGATAGATAGACAAATAGATAGATAATTAAAAGATAGGCAGATAAAAATATATATAGATACACATATATTTTTAGATAGATAGAAAGATAGATATTTAGATAGATAGATAGAATTATAGATACATATATAGATAGATATATTGATAGATAGAAAAATAGGCAGATAGATGGATAATCAACTAATCATATAGAAATATTTATAGATAGACAAATAGTCAGATAAAGTTATAGAAAGATAGATAGATAAACAGATTAGTAGATAGATAGATAGACATATAGACTAATTGATAGATAGTTAGATAGACAAATAGATAGATAAACATATAGATAGATATACAAATAGATCGATATATAGAATATAGATAAACAAATATATTGATACATAGATAGATACATTGATTGGTAGATAAAAAAACAAATATATTGATACATAGATAGATAGATTGATACATAGATAGATAGATAAACAAATATATCTATTAGATAGTTAGAGAGATAGATAGATAGATAGATAGTTAGTTAGGAAAATAAATAGATCGATAATTAAATAGGTAGACAAATAGATAGAGAGATATATAAATAGATATATAATAAGCCATTAAATAAATAGATAGATTGACAGATAGATAGATTAACAGATAGTCATATAGATAGTTATACAAATAGATAGATATATACAAAGACAGATAAGGAGATATAAAGAATTGCATATAGAAAAATAGAAATATACACACATATATAGATAAAGATATAACAAGATAGATAGATAGAGTGATGGATGGATATACATATAAACAAAATATAGATCGATAGATAGATCGATAGATCGGAATATGGGCAGATATACACATATTCAAATTGAAAGAAAGAAAGATAAATAAATAAGCAGATATGTAGATAGATAGATAAATAGTCATTTTATTAGATAGATAGATAGATTCATACATAAACAAAACAAATAGATAAAAGATAGCTAGATATAAAAATAGATAGATAAATATATACGTGTATAGATAAACAGATAGATAGATACATAAATAGATAGATTAATAATTAGACATATAGATAAATAGAATGATAGATAGAAGGAGAATTAAATAATAGAGATATAGATAATTAGATAGAAAGATAGATATTTAGGCATATTAATAGATAGATACTTAGATAGTTAGACAAAAAGTTAGATAGATATATAATTAGATAAATAGTAGCTAATTAGGCAGATAGATAAATAGATTAACAAATAGGCATATAGATCGTTAGACAAATAGACAGATATATACTTTGACAGATTGATAATTAGATAAATAAATAGACATATACATTGATATATAGATAGATAGGTAGACAAATAGTCAGATAAATTGATAAATAAATAGATATATTAATAGATTGATAGATATATAAACAGGTAGATATAAAGATAAATAAATAGATAGACAGTTAGATCAAGATAGATAGGTAGATAGAAAGATAGATAGAATGATAGATAGATATACATATAAAGTTATTGATTTATAGAAGATATATAGATAGACAGATACATTGATTGATTGATAGACTAATAGAAAAAAAATAGTTAGATTGTTATACAGATAAATAGATATAAAGATAGATAGTTCGAAAGTTAGATAGATAAATATCAAGACATATAAACATTTAAAGAATATATTGATAGACAAATATAAAGATAGACATATCAATAGAGAGATAAATCATAAAAATAGATATTGAAATATATATATATATATATATATATATAGACTGATAGATAGAAATAAAAAATCACAAATATAAAGATACACAAATAGAAAGATACATAGACAAATTTAAATTTAAACAAATAGAAAGATAGAAAGATTGATAGATAGATAAATAGATAAACTAAAAGATTAATAGTCATATAGACATATAGACAGATAGATATATAAAAAGAGATAGAGATAAATAGATAAATAGATAGAAAGATAGATAAACATATATACTTATAGAAAGATAAATAGATAATTGGATAGATAGATATATTAATAGATAGATTGTGAGATTGACTGTTATACTAAATGTTAGAAATGTAGTTAGTGAGATAGATAGATAGCAAGATAGATATTTAGATAATTCAATAGATAGAAAGATAGAATGACATATAAAAATTTTGAAAATTTGATAGATTAACATATAGACAAATAGATAGAAAGTTAGATAGACAGATAAATAAATAAACATATTGAAAGATAGATAGATAGACAGACATATTGATAGATAGATATATAAACAGAGAGACAGATAGATAGATAAATAGATAGGTACACACATGCAAAAACACACATATATATAGACAGATATATAAATAGACATTCAGAAAGATAGATAGATAGATAATTAAATAGATATGGTAGATAGACTGAAAGACTAATAGACTAATATACTAATAAACTAATAGTCTAATAGACAAATAGATAGATATATTGATACATAGATAGACTGATCAATTGATAGACATATAGATTGGTAGTCAGATAGATAGACAGATAGATAAATAGATTCAAAGATGATAAAAATATAGATAGATAATTTGATAGATAGATAGACAACTATAAAGATAGATACATAGGAAAATAAGTGGATAGACAGATAGATAGTTAGTCAGTTAGATAGTTAGATGGATAGAAACTCAAATTGGTAGAGAAAAAGATAGAAAGATAGATAGATACTTTGAAAATAGTTAGATATATGGACAAATAGACAAATAGACATATAGACTAATAGAAGGATAGACTAATAGATAGATAGACATATAGAATATTTAAAGATAGATAGATAGACAAATAGATAGACAAAAAAACATAAAGATAGATAAAAAGATAGACCACTAGATAGCTATTAAATAGATAGATAAAAAATATATAGATTTGTATATAGATAAATAAATAGATAAAGAGATATAGAGATATAGATACATATATAGATAGATATATAGATAGATAGATATACAAATAGAAAGATAATATTTAGACAAATAGATAGATAGACTGATAGACAAATATAAAAATACATAGATAGACCTTTTGACATGAAGATCGATATATAGAAACAAAGATAGACATGTAGACAAATAGAGAGTTAGATATATTGATATTTAAATAGATACATAGACAGATAGATTGATAGACATATATACTGATAGATTGATTAATTGAAAATTAGAATGATAGATAAATAGACATATAGAAAGATATGAAAATAAACATATAGATAGATAGATAGATAAGCACATAGGTTGAAAGGCAGATAGACAAATAGTTAGATTGAAAGGTTGATTAATAGTTAAACAAATAGGTAGTTACATAGATAGACAAATAGATAGATAGATAGATATATATATAGAAAGATAGTTAAATAGATAGATAGATAGACATATACATAAAAAGATAGATAGAAAGATAAACAGATAGATAGATAGATATAAATAGATAGATATTTATTGATTTTTGACAAATTGACACTTAGATAGATAGCTATAGATATGGATAGTTAAATAGATAGACATATAGACAGATATAAAGATAGATAGACAAATAGATAAAATATAGACAGATAGATAGTTAGACATATATGACAAAAACACATATATAACATATAGTAAGATAGATATATAGATAGAGAAATAGATAGATATATATAGATAGAAACATAAAAGGATAGATATACAAATAGATTTTTTGACACATAGATAGTTAGATAGTTAAATAGTTAGATAGATAGACATTTTCATAGATAAATAAATAGAAAGAATGATAGAAAATTAAATAGATATATATATATATATTGATCAATAGATATATAGACAATTAGATATATATTTAAATAGATAGATAAATAGATAGACAATTAAATAAACAGATAGAAATATAGATAAAAATATTAATAGATAGATAGATCAATAGATAGATAGACAGATAGAAGGACAGACAGAGAGAGAGAGAGAGATATATATATATATATATATCGAAAAAATATATAAGCAGATAGATACATAGACAAATAGATAGATAGCTAGATAGATATATAGATAGATAGTCAGATAGATAGAAGAATAAATATAGAGATAGAATGATAGAAAACATTATATTGGTAGAGAGGAAGATAAACATATGGAGACAGATAGTTAGTTAGTTAGTTAGATATATAAATAGTAAGGTAGATAGAAAATAAACATTTTGTTAGATAGATAGATGGATAGATGGATAGATACAAAATTGACATATATACAGATAAAATTGATAGATAGATAGTTAGACAAATATACAGATAAATAGATAAGAATATAGATAGATAAATAGATAGACAAAATGAGAGATATATGGTAGTTAGATAAATAATTAGAAATATAAAAATATAGAGAGATAGAAAGATTGATGGGGTGAGGGATAGATAGACTGTTACACACATACACACATAATGAGATAGATATATAGATGGATAGATAGATAGAAGCATAAATAGATAGATATATAGATAGATATATAGATAGATAGATAGATAGATCGATCGATAGTTAGTTAGTTAGATAGATAGATAGATAGATAGACAAATAGATAGATATATAGATAGAAGATATATAGATAGACAAATAGTTAGATAAGTATATATGCTAATAAAAAGATATGTAGATCGGCAGAATGAAATATTGATAGATATACATATTCACAGATAGATGAATAGTAGATCAATAGCGAATAGATAGATAAATAGATGGAAAGATAGACATATAAATAGATATATACATAGATAGATACACAAATAAACTAATAGAAGAATAGATAGGTAGATAGATAGATAGATAGACAGATAGACATATAGACATATAGATAGATATACATACATACATAGATAGTTAGATAGATAGATAAAGAAATAGATTGATAGACAATTAGATATATAAATAGATCGATAGAATGATAGATACACAGGTTGACTAATCGACAGATAGATATATAAAAGTTATAAAAATCAATAGAAAGGCAATTAAACTATTAGAAAGATGGATAGATAGATAGATATATAAATAGATAGATAGATAAATAGATTGATATATAGATAGACAATTGCTAGAAAGACTAGTAGGCTGATAGATAGATAGATTGCTAGATAGATAGATATACGAATAGATAGATAGACTCATAGATTGAATAGACACGCAAAGCAATGACAGATAGTTAGATATATAAAAAAAAATTAACAAATAGACATTTAAAATGTTATAAATTTAGATAGTTAGACATATAAATAGAGAGACATATATATAGATTGATGTTGATTCATACATGAGATATAACACACACAAATAATATATATATATAATATACTATATATATATCCACATATATACAAAAAAGAGCAGAAATACAGATTGATATATAGATAGATTCATATAAAGGATAGATTGTATATATAGATAACTAAATACACATGAAATAAATAAATAGATAGATATGATAGATACACGATTAAATTTAAATATGATAATAGATAAATAGATAGATAGACTGATAGGTATATAGACATATAGATAGATAGATAGAATAAAACATATAGATAGATACATAGATAAACAAAAGATAGATAGGCAAATACAAAGATAGTCACATAGGTAAATACATAGATAAAAAAATATACATATAGTTAGATAGACAAATAGACAGATAGACTGATATATTGATTGATAATAGACATATAGATAATTTGATAGTTATATAGACTAATATATAGATTAAAAAAAGTTAGATAGACATATTGATAGATAGATATATAGATTGATAGATATACAAACAAATAGACTAATAGATAGATAGATAGATAGATAGAAATAGATAGATAGATAGATAAAAAATAGATAGATATACATATAAATAGTTAGATAGATAGATATATTAACAAATAGATAGATATTTAATTATATTGATAGATAGATAAGTAGACTGATAGAAAAGATAGTTATATAGTTATACACATCGATAGATAGATTATTAGATAGTTAGATACTTAGATATTTAGATAAATAGACAGATATATGAATACATAGATAGACCATTTTTTAGATTGACACATTGAGAGATAAATGGATAGATAAATACATAGACAGATATGCTAGAGTATGCACTAAAAGGAAATCATTAAATGATTCTTTTGGTACTTATGTATCATATCTTTTATGTAAAAAGGCATCATTTTATCATTATTATATTTATTTAGATTTGTGCAAATATTAGATTAATAAATAATGCCCTAGAGTGATATTTTCTATGGAATACTACTCTAAATTTTCCAAAGTCAAGTATTAATATTCAAGGAAAATATTATGCATTAAAACTAGTACGAAGGTTAACTAATATGAGATATTAAGTTAGCAAATGAGTATATGTTAGATAACAAAAATTGAACTGACCTGCTTTGAGAATGTTGCTTGGATTGTTATATAAGTGTCATACATATTTTTATAGTGATTATTATTATAGATTTTCTTTTGACCTGAAGTCACTATAATTCCCTACATAAGGAGTTATAGACTTTAGATTCAATAAATGCTACCTGTAACAAGGATGGTTATAAAGTTGTTTACTAGTTATATAATAAAATTGTGTATAGGGATGTGATTTATGTACACGGAATTTGTCCTTCTATATAATGAAAATAATATCAGTTGCCCCTTTGATTGAGTAGGACTACTAAAATACATGGACATGCTCAAATAAGTCAAAATGAGATTATAACTTAATTGTTTAAGTTACTTTATTCGAAGATTAAGAAACATATAGATTGATGTGAGGATGACATGATCCGTGCCACATATATCAATCTAGATATCATGGAAAAAGGA